>VCHN02000346.1:0-42754 GCA_007115665.2 Sequoiadendron giganteum
TCCAAAATAATAATCATCACGAAAACACATTAATAACTAAGTGGTGTGAGAGATTCCATCATCCTCATAAACATCTAATGGCTAAAATGACTCTACCTAATCAATTTTCTCTCACCTTCATTCTAGTTCACATGTTCTTGCGTTCACTTGCATTCAATTTCTCATCAACAATGACAATCCCTGAATTTCATAATAATGAATTTCAAATCATTTTATTTGCATTTAAATTTAAATTTAATTTTTTTTATAATCATCTAACATAAACATGCAAATCTCATTATTTACATTTTTAATTAAATAATTGATAAAAATCAGTACGTGGCATCCTTCCCCTCTTGGAAGAGACATCATCTCGATGTCTTATTAATCAATCAATAAACATAGTATCTCAATCATAAAACATAGTATCTCAATCAATAAAATATATTATCTCAATCATAATGAAATAATAATTAACATCATAGTTCTCAAAACATAAGCATAAGCAATTCATAGTAGCATCCATGCTATCCAGGTTCACAACATGTGAATCAAAAACCAGAGCATCAAGTATCTCATGCATCAAGCAAATACTACTCTAAGAAAACAAATGAGGAAAATGACGGTCAATCGTCACATAATCCTCCTATGTAGCACTATCCTCAGTATACTGGTCCCACTAGACCTTGTACTGAGTACTATCCCTGTTAACACTAGTCTATAAACAATTGGATTCATGACTTCCAGTACATCAAAGGGTCCCACAAATCTCGGAGCCGACTTTGATGATTTTCCAAAATACGTAAGATTTACAAAAAATTCATCGTATGCGGTAATCTTGTCCTTACTATCACATAGGGAAACCTCGTATGCTTCACACATACTTACTCTCCCAAAGAGCTTTATTCCATAAATACATCCAATATATAATAATAACTATACTTAGTGATTGGAATTCATTGGTTCACGAATTTATCCTTAGTATAACCCAAATGGAAGAGGAATGTCGATGTATTGTACACTACATAGTGGGTCCAATCCTTTTCCTTTGTATTTACACTTTTAGACAACTCATAAACTAGGTCCATCCGCCACTTACACATTCATTATCCTTACCATAAAGTACTTTCCCTTGATTACTTGTCTATCTCGAGCATAACCTTGCTTCTAGACACTTGTCAATTTTGATACTGCTCCACACTTAAGCTTTGTTATCAATTAGTTTGCATTGATCACTTCGATCTATTACTCCTTTTTGACATTTTATCAAGTCTATGATTATATCCAAGCCTTTTTCAGCTTTAATAGAGTTTCCTTTCTCTCCATATAATGGTCCAAACTTCAATTTTAGAAGTTTACAAATCATTCAAGATTTAGTCCACTAGAACATTATGCTAATTCTACTAACTTTGACAGATCAATTTGTCTTGTGTTCTACCATTTTCCTTCTAGAATCTCAAGAGAGTTACATGTCCTACCAATGATGACTTTTGGTCTTCATTTCCTAGCTTACTAGATATTATCTTGCTACATTTTGTGTAGCTTCTTACTCTATCTTCTTCCAGATAATAGTGGATCCTTGTTTGGCAATTCCCTTTGTCAATCTGATGTCCTAACTTTGACATTATTTTCCTCGTTCCATTCTCGAATCTTCCAAATTTTGGACACATAGGTTCTTTTATATCCAACAATAGTCTATCCTTTGACTAAGTGATAACCTATTTTGATCTTACGCCATTCTTAATCTTCATGTAAATGGTTATAGGTTTGCGGAGATAATTCCCCTTTATCTCAGGACATCCATACCTTGGATTTTTCTTTTGTCCTTGGATTATTTTCAAATATGCAATTCATCTTTTAATTCAATCTAATTTCCTTGATTTAATCTGGTAAAATATTTTGAGTATTAATCCTCGTTCAATCAAATTGATCTCTAGATAATAACAAATTTAATTGCATATCTAATCTTCAAGCATAAACATTTAACTCCATGATTTCTTAATTATATAGGAGAGTCTCAACTTCAATATCCATTTTGAGCAAAAGTAACAATTCTGATGTTCTTCTCCTTAAGAGTTTCAACATTTCTTGCTAAGTGAAAATTCTATGATGTCCTGCCATGACAATCGATACTTCCTTTTTGAAAGTGTTACTCTTTTAATATAAGAGCTACTTAAAGTAAAGTCTTGTCAATAATACAACTTCCTTTAACTTAGTAGGCATCCCTCCTATGCTTCTATCCTTATAGAGTTTCATTATCTCCAATGATATTCAATCGCATGGGAAAATCTTAAACCCAATATTCCCTTCCAATTCTTAGGTTGGAATCCTTAATTGTTGACTAGTCTGATTGTTTATAGATTTCCCCACTCTATATATCTATAGTCAAGACCCAATGAACAACTCATTCAATTTTAATTCCTACTTAAAGGTGTTAAAGATTAATCCAATACGTAATCCAACTTAATAGGTTTTAGTCTCATGAAAAGATCTCTCTCCAATGGAATGAACTTCTTGTCCCAATAAGGTTATCTTTAACCCAAGGTTTCATTCAAGAGTACGGTATTGATTAAGTGATTTAATCATTCTCATTAAGAGATTATGGTGTGGTTCACATAATGTCACATCTTACTTTATTTTTCACATAGAAATAACATCGTTATTTAAATTCTCTATAGAAAGTATATAGGAGTATAGAGACACTTTCTTCCAATCACGAGTCTCTTAGATCTTTCCTTGTCAATCCCATAGACAATAATCTTCCTTATCATGATCAAGTTATCTGCTTATCCTTTTCTAAAGCATTGATAATAATATCCTTTGATCTTTAGATCAAATAATCATAAGGTATAAAGGTCATAGTTCTTAACCTTTCCATTTGTCCTTTTTCCCTTGTGGTCATAAAAAGTATGACTTAATTGTCCTTATGACTTGCAAAGAAGTCATACCCAAGTTTTTTCTGGGTGGGGTACTTAGCTGGAGTCAATCCACTCTCTTCCTTCCCCCTCCTTAATGTTTCCACAACTTTCGTTCTTCTCACGTTGAAATTTTAGCAATTTACTTGCTTCTTTGGAAAGGTTTTTTCATTCCTTCTAGTTGACTTTTCTTTGCCTTCCCTTACCTCATGGCATACCTTAAATACACTTTTCTCAAAGTTAGATTTTTCATTGTTTTCTTCTTTTTTTATCTCACAGATTCCACATATTGGATCATTCAGTAGGAGATCCAATGAATAATCAGCAACAAATAACATTCCATCTTCCTTCTAATATCCTTTTTAATGGAGGAATATCCATGCTCACAAACCTCTTTTGTTGATGTACTTCTCAACTCAGAGTGTTGCTTTCCTTGTAACTTCTAGTGTCCTGACACATAGGCCATGTTAATTCCTTTCCTTTGGAACCATTATTCATAGTTGTTTGATTCCAAAGCTTTAATAACTCATTGATTGTTTCCTCCTCCTTGGTGCAGTATTTTCTCGAATTCTAGGTACTAACTCTTTTCTAATAGATATTTATCTTAGCAGCAAGAGTTTAAGTCATGAGTTCACAACCCTTAGAGGATAACTTCCTTCCGTTCATATCCTACTTTTGAACAATCTAGTTTACTTCTTTGCATTCATAGATTCATAGTGTTTACATCAATCCAAGAGTTCCTGACTCTTTTACAATTATAGGTTGCTACAATTCAATTTATATCATTCCTACTCATTCTCTTTTTCTTAGAGTCATGTATGTACAGGTTATTCTTCCTAACCTTCCTACATAACGTGATTGCATAATCTTTCGCAATCCTAGGTTTTATCATAAGTTGTTGGTTTAGGAATTCTAATTCCAAGGACAAATCTTTAACTAGCCCCAATTTACACAAGTTAATAATGCTTATATCTTCCTTTTCACTTCTTTAAGTTCTTTTCTCTTGACGTTCTGGCACGAGAAATTTTCAACCTTTATCTTATGATAATGTTTACGCATTATTGCATAATGAGCTCATAGATTTCAGTGCAAAACCTGGTTGCTCTGATACCAAATGTAAAGTGTGAAAGTCTTTAATTCAAATAATCTCATAATTCCTTTAATAAGTTCATTTCCATTCCATACAATTTCGTAACTCCTTTCATTAAACTTTATTTAATCCAAATGATCCAAAATATCGACTTAAAGTCTACAAAGAGATTCATCATGCATCCAATTACATTCATAAATACGTGTCATCTTTCACAACATTTATAATACAAAACATTGTAAAAGATATTTATAATTCGAGACTTAGGCATTTTGTCGCCTTAAGCTCCACAATAATCATACAAGACTTAGGCATTATGTCACCTTAAGTTCTACAATAATTAATTCAAGAATAAAATAATACATATATGAAGATATCTTCATTTGATCTTCAATCCAACTACTAATATTCAAACATGAAGACGAGAACAAGTTTTAGGCGCTTTTTCCGCCTAACCTCGAAGCTTACGCTTCCCCAGAATTCCTTAGTCATTCAAAGAATACCCGACCCTGCATGAATCTCTTAGCAAACAGAAGTCGACAAGCAGGATGGAATTTGATGCGTGCCTAGTATAACTAGTGATTCCACAAGCATTTTCATTTTTCTAATTCATTTAAGAAACAAGAAATATCGATACTAGGATATGGTAGAGAGTTATAAATATTCCATTTGTTTCAATGGTCCTTATGCTACTTGGCCAAGTAAAATGTCATGCACGACAAATATTAGTAGTTTTTGAAGAGCAAAACTACGCTCTCTATAAACCCATATTCGGCACCCGTCTCAGAAGGTAACTTTCCAAACACATGTCATGTGCATTCAATTATCAAGCATGCATGGTTCCATTCAAAATTAAAATGATATTTCACAAACACCTTAACTACACTTTTATTTCAAGAAAAAATGGTTTTGAATACAATAATCACAAAGTTTTAAATCACAATTTAACATTATGTTCATATTTAAAATAAATAAATAAAAGAAAAAAAAAAGAAGGTGTATCTCAATTATGTAATCTAAGTGCATATTTAAACAAAGAATTAAATGAACTTTTACATTCTTTAGGTTCATTTACTCAAGAAATTCAGAAACTGTTCAATATAATCTCTTCCTGAATTAGTTTTAATTTTCAAGTAAATTATGTTTAAAATTCTAATTTCCTTTTTCTTTCTATTTTTTTTCCTATTTCTCTTAAAAATATCATCTTTTAGAAATCAGCAAAACATATGTACTTATGTTTCACTTGTAATTTTGGATTTCATTCTGAAAATTCATCAAGTTTCTTTCTTGCTTTCAAGCATAAATCTTTAAAGTATTTAATCTTATCATTCAAAACTAAGCATTCAGCAATTTTATATTCTTTTGATATCTTTCTTTGATTCAATTCTTTGTATGTTCGGATAAATGAATATATAGTTTCCATTTGAAGGAGTTTTTCTAAATCTACAAATGTGTTGTTTCCGGTAAAAATCTTCACTAAATTTCATGGAATAAATCTAAAACATGTCGTTTTCTGTTTATATTTATTAATATCTAAAACTGAATTTTATAACAAAGAAATCTATTGTTTTTCAATAAAAATTTTGTTCAAGATGTTCAATATCTTTCTGATAAAAACACAATGATAATTTTCAATAGTTTAAATACAAGAAACAAAATAAATTGATTCAAATTCCAAACAAACCATGATCATATGATTTATTAAAATAATCCTTATTTTCAATACCTATTAAATTTCTGAATCTGGAGATAAAAAGTAATTGTTTTTATTTCAAAGAATCCTCTTTTATTTGCATTGTCATTACATGTATCTTTCAGACAACAGATGCTTTCTGTTTCTCACCTATCTGGGGTCTCCTCCTCCTGTTCTATGCCTCCTCTTCCCTGCTTAGAAACTTTTCCTCCTTACTTGCTGCTCATGTGGAATGATTGGAGGGAAGATTTATTTTGTTCTAAATTCTTTATTCTTTTCTTTTGTTGTTTGGAGTTCTCCCTTCTGCTGGTTGTGCCTCTGTTCTCCTTACCTCTCCTCCCATGAATTCTTATCTACCTTCTAGTTGCCTAACTCTCCTCCCTTCCGCTCCTTTTCTATTTGCTTCTTCACCCCCGATCCCTCCTTCTCCTCCTGCCCACGCACCTTCTTCACCAGTCCTCCTCTTTCCTCCCTTTCCACGCGCCCTCTCCCCTATCTCCCTACGTATTACTTCACTTCCTCTTCCTGTCGTGTCCACCCTCCTTCCTGCTTGTTGCACACTTTACCTTATTTCCCTCTTGTTGTGCATTATCCTCCCTTCTCCCACGCGCCTTCCTCTCTCCTTGCTTCCACACACGCCCTTCCCTGTTCTCTTTTAATTTCTTTGAAAAAAAAAGACCGACTCCCTCTCTTGGTCACTCATGGGAGGTTAGATGATTAGCATCCTCATAATAATATGAAAACCTCTTCTTCTCTTCCTCTAGCGCATGGGATAAAACAATATTTCCCAAAAAAAACTCAAAATAAAATGTGTTTTTCCTCCTTTCTTTCCAAAACGGATTTTTCTCTCTATCTCCACCTCATGCAAATGATGCCCCTATTAATAAGGTTTGATCCACATTTATGCTTGAACTCCAGAAATAAGGTGGACATAACTCCCAGTTTTATTTGTGATTGCATGCAAAATTTATTAAGAGGTGATTGCTTTCTAATTGCTAATTGTTGTTTTCCATTCAATTTCAATTATGAACGTATTTCATTTATTTCTAATTTCCATTTAAACATATATTTCCTCTCTCATTTATCAAATGAGAAAATAACAATTAAATCAATAACACAATTTTTACATTTTGTTCATTTTCACAATTAAAAATTTATTCCAATAATTTAGAATAAAGCATTATTATTTTCAACTAATAATAAAATATTTACACAAAGAAGTAATTCTTTGAATAAAAATCAATTTCCTCACATCAATAATCAATTTTCCATTTGAAACAATATATTCTTTTTCACATAAATTTAAGCAATCGAAATTAACTTATTTTAAATTTCTCATAATAATCATCACGAAAATACATTAAAAATACTAAGTGGTGTGTGAGATTCCATCGTCCTTATTAATGTCTAATGGCTAAAATGACTCTACCTGATCAATGTTCTCGCCTTCATTCTCGTTCAATTGTTCTTGCATTCACTTGCACTCAATTTCACATCAGTAATGACAATCCCCGAATTTCATAATAATGAATTCAAAATCATTTCATTTGAATTTGAATTTCAATCTCAATTTAAATTCCATTCTCATTTTCAATTCCAATTTCAATTTCAATCTTAATAATCATCTATCATAAACATGCAAATCTGATGATTTATATTTGCAATTTAAATAATTGATAAAATCAGTACGTGACATTGATCCTATGGCAAAGGAAATTTGAAATTTGTTGTGATATTTTGATGGTTTTGGCATTTTGTTTATCATTTGAGCATCCTATTATACCTTGTCAGGGTCGCCACGATCCATCATATCACGGTGTGCTTTGACAGGTAGACATAGGGACATATCTTCTTTCATTTGTTCTTGTCTTCCTAGTTGTCCCACATACTACCCTCCAAGATCCCTGGGGTCTTGTGTTACGTTGGGGCATCCTTTTGTGTTTGTGGTTATCACAACATCAGGCCCAACCAAAGCCCCTACGGTTTTGGGGTGTTGGGATAACCTTCTTGTTTGTTGTGTTTGTTTTTTGCATTGGACACCAAATGGCCTTGGTTCCTCATACCCTTTTGTATCGTTTCCCATGCTATAGATAAAACCAGTGCTCCTAATATGAAAAAAAATGGCATTAGATTTTCATTTCATTTATCTTTCAATTGCATTGCATTTCTCCCATCCATCTCCTTTCCCTAGCCTATGATTAGTGATTTTGGTTGTGCAAATGTCCCTCTCCCACCTATTCTTCCTGATAGGGTTTTTATGGTTTTTAATAGGTGCACTCTCGCACCCATCATCTTTCATCTCGCTATGTTATGTGATGCATTGCCATACCCATCATTTCTCATCTAGTTGCACTTTCATTATCATTATCCATATGCATATTATTATCCATTGCATTTGTATTATCATTTTCATCTTCATCTTAAATTGTTTAGATTAATATAGATCTGTTAGTCTAAGAATCTTAAGTCTATATCATTTTCATTATCATTTCGTTGCATTTTCATTATCATCTTAAGTTGTTTAGATTGACATAGATTTATTATTCTAAGAATCTTAAGTTCATTCCATTACATTATCATTTCATTGCATTTACGTTATCATTGTCATTTTCATCTTAAGTTGTTTAGATTGACATAGATTTTTTATATTAATCATCTTAAGTTCATTCCATTGCATTATCGTTGCACGTGCACTATCATTTTCATCTTCATCTTAAGTTGTTTAGATTAATATAGATTTGTTATTCTAAGCATCTTAAGTCCATTTGCATTATCATTTTTGATTGTTTAGAGTTATTATTCTAAACATGTCCATTTATTTCATTATATACATTGCATTTCATCATATCCATACATTATACATTATACATTTTCATCCATCTCCTTTCACCATCATTTTCATAAACATCATATCCACACATCATACTTTTAATCCATTATATTTCATTTCATTATCACTTTCATAAGCATCCATACATCATACATTTTCATCCATTACATTTCCTTGCATTTTCATGTTATCCATCCATACATAATTAACCATTACAATGCATTATCCATACATGATCAATTTCCATATCAAAACTCTCATGCATACATCACATAATAACCATAATCACATCACCACCTACATCCAACATCATCGGTAACATATCCATAGCATACATCATAAGAGCATAAAGCATATCACATCACATCCTGCATCCACAAGTTAGACATAATACATACAATCCAGATCATCCGCATAGACATAGAAATAAATCACCATAATCATATGCATACATCATAGTCATCACAATCACATGAACATAATAAATATCCATCACATCACATAATAACCACATAGTGTCGGCAATGTCCATCGTGCCCATCATAGTCCATAATAAAAGACCATAAAATTCCATAATGATTCCATCATAAAAAATAATAAAGTCTATCCATCAAATCCATGAGCATCTAAGAAATAATGGTATAAGTACAAAGTGCTAATCAAATAATACAAAGACCACATCTCCTGAAAGAATAATGAATAAAGAATAAAGAATATATGAATCAATGAATCAATATCTGAATCTATGTAAAGAATCTATAATCTTTGTCTCTGTATATTGTACACCCATTCTACACTTGTCCAAAATTAGGTTCCTACCTCCTCATCCTCCTCTCCTAACCGACTCACTACTCTCTACATCTATCCTCTGAGGGGAGTCTGGCAATAATCCTTTGCCTCTAGGGGGTATCTCTCAGTAGCTACTATATCCATGTGTGTGTATCTCTCCCTATGATGGCACTGGCATCTGAAGCATTGCTCTAACAAATGGTAGGACCCTTTGTGTTGGATTTGGGATGACCTTCTGATATGCAAGCACGTAGTAGGTTGCCTTTGTCTTGGCGCCAACCACCTCTACCCTAGCAAGGTCCCTCTCTATCTGATACCTATCCCACAGCCCCGTGATGTGCCTCCTCTCCTACTCCCATGCATCCTAGGCCAGCCTCATCTGGTCTACCTGTGCCTGTAGTTGGGCTATCCTCTGATCCCTGGCATCTCTCTCCCACTACAACACCTGTACCTAGGCCTCTACTACCTCTGCCCTCTCCATCCATCTGCCAACATCCCCGTCATCTCCTTTGCACACTCTTCCCTATCCCATAGCTCATCCCTCTCCCTCAAGGCCTAATCCCACTCTCTTTAAGCCACATCCCTCTCTCCATGCATCCTCAAGGCCTCATCTTCTAGGGCCCCGTAGTCCCTCTCTCCAATCCTCTCTACATCCTACAGCCTCCCCACCTCACCCTGAAACGTATCTACCCCCCTCTATAACTATCCCGATTTTCCTCATATTCCCATAATCTCTACTTCACTATCCTCAATTGGGCCAAGGCTCCTATCAATAGTATCATGGGATCCTCTAGTGGCGGTGGTGAATATGGCACCATCGCTAGTGGCCCCACCTCTAGGGCATCTGCATCCATGGAATGCTCCTCGCCGACCTCCTGCATCTCCACATCCTCGTCTCCCCCTCTCCTCTGTCAGCCACCTCTCCTCATCCTCCTTTGTTTTCTGGCTAGCCTCCTCTCATCATCTGATCCAAATCCAAGAGCCCCCACAATTAGATGTACTATTATCATCCTCCCCGGACCCATCTCCTCCCACCATGCAGCATACCATGTTGTGGTACCTACGTCTTTTGGCCCTCCCCTCCATGGGTATTGTGTCAATGGTAACCCCCTTCGACATGTGTCAAGCATAATATGCTATGATCTACTCTCCCCATAGTGTTGTTGGCTCCCATGTAAACCGTCAGAATCTATGTGGTCCTACGGGTGTATTCTTCTGAATACTAAACTATCTGGTAACCCTATCTGGTCTGTGAAGCTCCAGAATAAGGGGGTCCCGACCAATCAAGTAGTAGAGAGAGAAAAAGTACCCCATGTATCTCATGCCCTCCTCCCTCCACCCTGGAATCATCGTGCCAAGTACAACCTCTAGGTGATATCCTCTGGCCTCAAATCATCAATCGTCCACCTTCATCCCTCTAGATCTCCCACTTCCTGGTAATGAATCCTCCAGCCATGCTCCATCCCCCACCAATATGCTATGGGAAGGGTCTCATCCTGTGCCCTGACAATCAAAATATCTGGCCTGGAAACACTGATGTGCTCCCAAGCTCGTACTTGCAACAATGTCACATGTGTAATGCTCAAGGCTCATCTGTAATAGACGATGTGCATATCTCTATAAAGTTGAGCCAGAATACATTCCCCCCAAGAAAAATCCCCCTCTTGTCTCTCCACAATATGTATAACAACCTCAATAACCTTCAAGCTTCAAAATCGTTTGCTCCTATCTGGTAGTAAAATACCGTGATCAACCCACATAAGTATAATGGTGGGGCTAGTATCTCCAACCCAAAGCATGCATCCACATCCAACTCCCTCCCTTGGATGGGAAGCTCTACAGGTCCAAAACAAGCTTGTAGGCTCTCCTCTACTGCCTCACTGCAGGTCCAGCTGACTAAGTGCCCTCGGATGGGCAGCCGCAAAATCCTCCACACATCCTCTATTGTCACTATCATCTCCCTTGTCAAGAGATGGAAGGTCGATGTCTCTGAGCTCCACCTCTCCATAAGCACGGTCAAATGTCCTCAGTGTGCTTTGATTTTGGGATACCCCAACATGTGCAGTATCCTCGCTTGTGCTAGCGATCTGTGATCATGGGAATTCATTGCCCGAAGTGTCACCTCTAGTACTACCGAGTGTCACTCCCAGGTCCTTAGCCTCTCAAAGTTCTACATCCATGCAAACCATTTTGTCAGTTTCCTAACTTTTCATTTCCTTTTCTTCCATTTTTATCCTTGCCCCAGTTTGGCAAATTCGCCTCTATGTTAGGAAAATTCGCCCATTTTCCCATTTCCACACATTCGCCTTTCCAACTAGCGTGTTTGCCCCTTTTTGGTCTTTTGGAGAGTTCACCTGTTGGTCAAGCAACTTCACCCCTTTCTTTCCCAAGCGTGAATTCACCCGTTTTCTCCACAGAGGCGATTTCACAATCGCCCTTGCGTCTTTTCACCCCCATGGACGAATTCGCATTTGCCCATTTCCTCAAGTAGAAAATTTGCATCCACTTGTTTCCTCTTTTGGGCAATTTCGTATTCGCTCTTTCCTTATTTTGGTGAATTCACATTCACCTATCTGCTTGCATTCCCGCCCCTGCGTAATGCAAGATCACCCTTTTCAGGGAAAGTCGATTTTGTAATCATCCCTCCCCCCTGCACACTCACCCTTGCATAGTGTGACTTCACCCCTTTCTTCGTCGGTCCCCCAGGATGTGCGAATTTTCCCTTTTGTCCCATGGTCGTACCCTAGTCTATCTGCCCAAACAAATTCAAAATGTGCTTAAAAATTAAATCCAAATCACAAAGTGGGTTTTGAGGCCTACCTAGCGGGGTATCGTGCTCTCGTAGTAGAACTGACGCACCTCCTTGCCTCGGTGGATCAGCTCATCAATCTATGTATCCCTCATCACCGCTCGATCCGTCGGCCATCCTAGTCACTCTTTTTCTCTCTCTCTCACTTAGTCAGTTTCCAAGTGTGCAAATGAGAATTAGGTGAATAGTAAATTTTTAAATTTACTATTTATATGATTTTCATTTTTTACCCTAATTAGCCTTTTAAATTTTGGGTAATTTTTACCCTTTATTTAACCTTTTAATTAATTCATTCACCCCTTTTCTTTCAAGGGCTGCCATTCACACCCCGTGCATCCTATTCCCTTCATTCAAAATCCATTCTTCATGATTTTTCGTGCTCTATCATGTGGTACCCTCCATTTCTTCATATTGAAAAGTCACCCGGGGCCCCTTTTTCTTCCCCATCCACCCTCTCGAGGGGGCATATCCTACCATTTTCCTCCATCTCTCCTTCCTATCCATCTTCCTGTGACGTCGAGGCATCGTCTAACATTCTTTTCTTCTATCGAGTCATTTGTGTTTTATTTTTCTTCAAAACACTATTATTCTAATAGTATTTTGAAGAGGGGAAAAATGTAGACACTTGAATTTGACCACCCCCATATGGTCAAATTCACCCTTGTATTCTTCCATCATGCATCCTTCATCCATATTAATTAAATAGCTCCTTATTTGATTAATATTTTTTCTTATCCTAATGTCCCCTACAGTATTTAATAAACCAATTAAATACTTTATCCCTTTCATCTCTAAATTAAATAAATACTCCAATTTATTTAATTTAGTCACTTTGGCCTTTATGAATTAAATCAATTTTTAATTCAAAATATTCTCTCTCCAAATGTCACATCCTCCATAATCCTCTCTAATTCAAGTTAATTTAATTAATCTATGATTAGGATGTGCACACCCCTAATCATCATTAGGGTCACATCCTCCATAATCCACCACTTACCCCTAATCCCTCATTAGCCCAACTAATCACATGCTTGCACAACCTTAATCGCTTAATTAGGTCAACCTATTCACCATGCCATTTATGGAATGTGCCCTAAGTCAACTTTATTAAATTATTTCTCCATTTGGAGGAGGCATCCCCTTTCCCAAGTGAATTTTTAATTCACTTTTATTCATCCTATGCATATTAAGGAATTTAAAATTTCTTCTCTCGTCCCCATGTGGATTTTTGAGGAATTTTGGATTCCTCACTTGTCCTCTCAACCCACATGTGGACAAGGACCTCCTTTATGATATCTTGTCCAAATCCAAAGGTACTATGTAGTACCTCCATGTCATGTCCACCTCATCTCCTCTTTCCATATCACCTGCCACATGTCAAGATGTGAGGGCTTGTGAGTTCTCAACTTACCCCAACCCTTGATCTTGTCCATCTTGGCTTAATATGATCCCTCCATTGTTTAGAGGAATTTCCCCTAAAAATGGTGGAATTTCCCTCATTTGGCTAACACACAATCAATCCACTCTAGCATTCAAGTACTCTAGCATCCTAGCATACCTCCATTTTTGCAGCACTTAGCACCTCCATATTGCATCTAATCCAATACCCACAATCTCCATTGCATTCATCTCCATCTTAGCTCCATTTTGCATTAGGTTTTATGTCGTTTTGCTAAGGAAAGAGCACGCAAATCAAAAATCAACAAGTGCCAACCAAAGGAACAATCTAAACAAGGTAAAAAATTCCAATTTCTTGTGTTTTTGTTTAGATTCAACTAGGCCAATCTTGAATTTTTTGTTTGTGTCTTTGATCTTTGCATAATTTAGTTTTTTTCATTCTAGTAGGTCAAATTCACTTGCACACGAATTCATTTCTTTTTCTATATTTAATTTGGCATCCAAATTGCTTCCAAAGGAAATGGTATGGGTGTGTGAGGATGGATGGTATAGATAGTGCATGAGAGAGGGATGAAGGGAATATGTTGGAAATGGTTCATGGATGTGTGCATTTTTATTCTTTATGGAGGGTTCCAAGGAATAGATTGGTAGGATAGAGGATAAAGGAATTTGGTAAATAGGGACCCAAAATGGATGGAGAATGTGAGGGACATGTGAAGGTTGATTTTGGGACATAAGGTCCCAAAATGGATTTGTAATACGGGGGAGGGATAGCAGTAGTATTTTTGGATCTATATGATGGAGGAGGGATGGTGATAAATATTTTGTGGGAGGAATAAGAGGCACTTATTGAGGGTTTGGAAGAAGTGACTTTAGGATGAGTAAAGGGCTTACTAACATTTTTTTATTGAATTCCTTGGGATGTGTAGCTAAATCCATGTGATCATCGGTTTTATTTGATATGAATGGGCTCTAATATTTCATTCTTATGAAGGTCTGAGCCTTTTCCTTGATAGTTCATGATAATGAGCATTCAAATGGCAATATGATATTGGTTATTTTAGAAATAAGACATGTGTCTATTTTGACATGGAGGGGGTGGGTGGTGGATATATTTTGTTCCTCTATAGAGAGAGAATCACCATAGGTGAAGGTAATGTTTTGGAATGGGTTCAGAAGGAGGTGGTAAAATATCATGAGGGGGATTAGATAGGATGATAAAATCTTGATTTGGAAGGGGGATGCTTCAAAATTATTTGGAATAAGCTTGTTACATGGTTGGGTTTGAGTGGATGGAATGTTGCGGAGGAAAGTTTCAACATGGTTTGACTCCTCACATTGAGTAGGAAGAGGGATTCAAAATATTCATAAGATGGGTGTGAGGCCTTTCTAATGCTCAATCAACTTGGTGTTAGATACACAATCTAAAGGATGAGTTCCTAGCTGAACAACTTACTGAACCCTCACAAAAACTTCATTTAATTATCAACTAGGGCTTCATGATATTTTGATGATGCTAGCATTGTATGTTCATTCACAAACTCTACAAAGCCTATATCAATGAGTATACATGGTTTACACATGTACAAGAAAATAGTAAAGGTTGGAAAAGGAAATAAAGTGTTAAATTGCAAAATAGGGGAAATAACTTCATCTACTACTGATACTATGGGTACCTTTGGCTTAACACTATAAGTATTAACTACTAAACTTGAACTATACAATCCACTAGCACTATTGAATCTTACTTCTAACTACTTGACTCCTCCAGAGAATGACTCAAAGACACATTACAGAGCATAGTTCATGATACAAGATATCATTCATGTGAATGTAATTAAGAGTTTACTTGAAATAAATGCAATAATATAATCATCTAATCTAATGACATAAATCAGGGTGGGTGAACAATACCTTGAGTGTCCCTTGCTTGAATTGATGTACCCATAGGGGAAAAACAACTGTACACACTCCTTGAATCAACCAATCATAATGGTAAATTGAAATGCCTATTAAATAGAACTGAGATCTTACAAGATCAAATGAATCTCTACAAATATCTCATTCATGAGTACATATCCATTATAGCTAAATAACAAAAAACTAACAACGAAGTATTGTTTGTGTTACAAAAACTTGAACTATTAACTATATATTTTCTTACTAGATCTTCTCCTCAACCATCAATCCAAATATATAGGCTTGGGAGGAGTTTTATTCACACAAGGACTAAAAATAGAAACTAAATGTAGATATCCACTCCCCCTCAAAAAAGGGAGAGGACTAGTCCTTGCAACTGAAACCATAATTGAAAAAGACAAAAGAAGACAAATAGATTTGAAACTTTTCCCTAACAGTTTGATAAATACATGCTCTGTGAAAACTATCACGTTGGCTTCCTGATCAATACATAATTCTTCCTTTTATCATCTTATTGGATGATCTGGCGACTCATGATTAACAACTTATCACATTCTCAGTGTTTTGGACTCTCCCCTGTAATCTGCTTGGAATCCTTGGTCGTGGGCTAAACTCTTCAATTGTTGTGGGTTACAGTTCTTCCAACTATAAGAGATTAGTTTCATATAAAGTATACACACCATTAACAACCATGAATTAAACACAAAATCATATCAAATTTCATACACATTCACAAATTTATCCATGGAAACATCATCATAACATAATTATATTTCCACATATCAAAGTTTGGTTTAGGTTGCATAAAAGATATAAAAAGATATATAAGTTTCAAGAATGTTTTTGAAATAAGTAGCTTGAAATGTTAAAAGATATGAACTAAATGGAAGAAAACTAGCTATTAACCAGTCCCATCATTCCCCAACTAGAGTATTTGCTTGTCCTCAAGCAACTTTTAAGGATGAAGGTTATATTATAGAGTTATTTCCCTGAAATCTTCTACAACATCAAATCCCTTTGCCTACCTCAAATAGTAGCATCGATAGCATGAAAGCTTTGCCAATTTGATATTCTTTGTTGCTTCCTCTTCCCCACGCTTCTTCCATGTCAAATGTGGTACTGGAAATAGGAGAATGGTTGGATGAAAGGTAAGTGGAAAAAATTTAAGTCCATTATCCCTAGTAATATCTATGTATTTGTGAGACCTTTCGATAATACCTATAAAATTATACAGGGAGTGTGGTTCCTTTTTCTTCAATTTAGGGGCTAACTCTTCCCGTCTTTTCTATACAAACTTAAAGGCTTGATGGATAGGTCCTATAGCTAGTTGCTTCATTATGATATAATAATTTTCTCTGATGCTCATTATCTTTCTTCCTACACCTTTATAATCCAAGAGATCTAACCATTGTTCTATAACTGTATTAGGATCCTTTGATTCTTTTTGGAGCTGCAAAGCAATAGATTTTTCCTTTTCATTGTATTCTTGTATGATCTCTCCCCTTTGTTGTTCATTCGTGATGGAAGAGGCCAATGCTCTAGTTTCTAGGTCTCCCACAAATATCAGTTGATTCCATTTTGTTTCATCTGAGAGAACAAAGTTATGCAAGTAAAACTCACATAAATGGTCTTGCATGGCTAGTGTACAAGTAAAGAAAGTTTCTAAAAACATAAATTTCTTATTCATGGAGATTGGTAAATCACTAATTAACTGAGATTGAATTGAAAACACAAATTATTTTCTTGCAAAATAATGCATAGACCCTGGTAGGTGGTTTGCATTTGAGCAACTAAGAAGCTTTATCTGATATCCCTCAAATTATTACTGTTAGTCTTTTCACTTCTCTCTCTTGTTATTCAAGTGCCCTAGTGTGGTTAGATATCATTTCAGCTTTTTCTTTCTCCCAATCTTTCTTTTTCTAGGAGAAATTTTGGGTTCTCTTCCACAATTCCATACCCAAAGGCACTATGGTAGGACCAGTGGGGGTTCTAGCATGAGGAATTGGTCCTAGAGACACAGGTTCTTTTTTTCCTACCTCAACCATAGTAAGTTGTACAAGGATCTCCAATTTGGATCCATGCTCAAATTTATATAGATATTCCTCTAATTCTTTGATCTTTGCATCCCTTTCATTGTCCCTCTATTGGTGTGACCTTACCAATTCTTCTATTTAATTTATTCTCTCTAGGGCTTCCTGTAATTCATTACCAATGTTTCTTTCTTCTATAAATAGTTCTTCATCCTTTTCCAAGAACTAATCATCATCCCCTATTGTGCTAGTATATTTACAACCCTTTGAATTAGGGCTCTTTGGGGATCTACTTCTCATTTTCCTTGCTACAAATGCATCCTCTAAATCAGATTAAGAGGTACTTGTAAATTACCATATTTGTTTAACCGATGTATTTACATTTTTAGGGGAATTCCCCTTCAATTCTAGGTTTGTCTCAACTATCACAACATATTCCTCTTCCTACTTTCTAACTGAACCTATCATGGCCCCCTTTTCTCTTCAGGTGATGTGATCGCCTCTTAGGATGTGTGGGTCTCTTCTTCCCTCTTATAGGTGCAGAAGAAGATCCACCTTTCCTTTTCTTGACTCTTTGTGCTTTTCCAAAAATAGGGATTTCTTCCTTATCCTCTGTTGTGGGTTGCTCAGTAGAGGCTACAGGTTGATTATCCTGCAAGCCCTGCTCCTTTGGCTCTCCCGTGCTATGGGTAGGTCATGTAGCAGGGGAGTCATAGGGCACTTCCCTTTCTAATACAACAGGTTCCTCTACTATTTCTGGGACAATACGTTCTTCAAGGATACTATTAATATTATTACAATTAAGATAACTTTCCCAAGAAACATGTGGAAATTGAGTCCTCAAACTTCCTTTTTTCAATAATGTGACCAAGAAAAAATTAGATGGTGTTGTATTATTCCTTTTCCTTTTATACTCCGATTCTATTCTTTTTAACAAATTATATAAGAAATTTGGTACATTGATATGCCTATCATGGCGAAGATGACTCAATAGTTTAAAATGAATTGTATACAACAAGGATTGTCTACCATCATAGGTTAAATACTTGACTATGTAAGAAGAAACAGAAGCCCAGACCTAGGGTAAAGATAATTGTTTAGTACCTTAAGAAGATGATTCCAAGTTTTCTTCTAGCTTTCTGAATTCATTTCTAGCAGCAATAGTGTTTTCTCTCACTAGAAACTCTTCTCATTCTCATAATAGTCATGGTACTTCAACAATGGTAGCCTTTGAAGAATCTACCCTTAAGCCTCTCACAATTTCTTCATCATTTTGTAATGTGGTAGAAAACTTTTGTGTCGTGACCTCATTGAACTCTATGAGTTTCAAGAAATACTCCAACCAACTAGTGTGTTGAAAAATGGGAAATACCAACCTGTCTTCTAATAGCTAGGTGTGTGTTGATGGTTCCCTACGAATAATGTCACCACCCATGATAATGTTGTGTTGTTCTACAATTCCTTAATTATAAATTCTACTCTATTCTTATTCAATTTTTTTTTGTCACTCCAACTATACCACTTCCACTATATCTGTATGTTGTAACCCCTCAATTCAAATACCTTTAACCCTTTTCCCTCCTCTGAGATTGTATTGTTTGAAGAAGGAGGAAAATAGAATGGAAAAAAGGTTGCAAAGAGTGTGGTTTATTAAAATTAAGAAAATAAAGAATACCCCTCCCCCAACTAAATATACTAAGTGTCCTCACTTAGTGGTACGATTTTATTGGAGGGTTAAATGAAATGTAATGGAAGATCAATTAAGATATAAAGCATGCATGAATTAAAATTTATAAACATGCAGAAAATAAATTATCATCTATGTAACTTATGATAAGTTAATATGTGTACTTGTAGAATTTTGTTGAAGTGAAACTTAACTCATGCGAAGTGATTGATGACTGTGTGTAGCGAGATGTGAAATGAATTGTCGTAATTGCAATGAATTTTGTGAGATGTAATTTTAAATGAATGGCATTGTATACATGATACATCATGAATGATGAAAGGAAAAAGACTACGGAATGTACAGAATATGTGATGTGAAATGAATTGCATGGTACATGTGGTAATTGAGAAAGGTAGTGGAAATTATTTGAAATGAATGACAGTGTATACATGATGCATGGTGAATTATGGAAGGAAAATTACTACGAAATGTACGAAATAGGTGAGGTGAAATAAATTACATGGTATGTGGTAATCGAGAAAGGTGGTGGAAATGCTATGTGTGAATGGATGTAAGAAGCAACATGTGATGAAATGAAATGTGTGTGGTTGCATACAAAGGAATAAGATATGAAATTATGGATATGTATTGAATACGGGTGGTAATGTGAAATGACTATCAGACAAGTCCCTTCTAAATGGTTTTTTCCTTTAGGCATGATGTTATAGGTCCCTACTGCTTCTTTGAATATTTTAGAAAATGAATGTTACCAGTTGTCACCTTTGCAGTGTGTGCATGTGAATGATGTGGTGGAATTATACCTATGAAACATTAATGGGCGAGTTGTGTAGCTCTTTGATTGATTCATTTGTAGAACTTGTAGTCTTTGTTGCTGAATTTGCAATTGTAGGTTCAAACTATTGGATTAATGAAAGAAGGAAGTCATCCTTATGCAATGGTTTCCTTTAAAGCTCCAATCTGTGTCCATTAACCAATAATGAGAACCTGACTTCATCAATTTTTTTTAGTTGCATTGCTCCATTTGGTAACACTGATTTTATCTCATATAGACCAAGCCATATAGTTTGTAATTTCCCTTTTTAATCTTTGTATCTGGAGTCATAAAGGAGAGATTAATCACATGCACTAAATTCCTTTATCTTAATGAAGTGATCATGCCAATGGATTATTTGATTCTAGATAATTTCAATGTGGTGTATGGCTTCCATTCTAATTTAATAAAGTGCATTTAGGTTGTGTAATCTCTCATGCTGAGTTGTGGACAAGTACATGCCCAATGTAACTATTGTCTTCAATATTTTGTATTCAAATTCAATAAGTATTGCTTTCTTTCCATACACCAGCTCATATGGTGTAAATCCTGTTGTAATCTTCCAAGTTAATCTATAAGCCCAAATTACCTCAGGCTTGACCTAGCTACCCAATCCTTCCTATGAATTTGCATTGTCTTTGTTAGAATGCTTTCAATTTCCCTATTTGTGACTTCCACCTGTCCATTAGTTTGAGGGTGGTAAGGTGTGGAATTTTTGTGTCTAATCTCATACTCTTTTACCAATTTTGTGATCAACTCTTATGTAGATTGGGGTCCTTGGTCTATGATAATCTCTCTTGGAACTCCATATCTTGTGAAAATGTCCTCATAGAGAAACTTTGCCACAATACCATCTCTTGCAAATTGTAAAGCCTTAACCTCCACCCACTTTGTAGGGTAATTTGTGCATACCGGTATGTACTCTTTGTTGTTTGATGTTGGTGATATGGGGGAAATAAAGTCTAATCCCCATTTTTCAAATGGTGTTATTGCTAACTGTGGCTGCAATGGCATTTCATCTATTTTTGTTGGCCTTCCCATTCTTTGGCACCTATCATAGCCCCTAGTATACTTTACTACATCTTTATGAAGATTTGACCAATAGTAGCTAGTGTTGAGAATCTTAAGAGTTGTTCTCTTTGTTGCAAAGTGTCCCCCATAGGGTTCATCATGGCATGCTCTGAGGATATCATATACTTAATATTCTTTGATACATCACCTCATTATGTTGTCTAGGCCTGTGTAAAATAAGTATTCATCTATCTAGGAGTAAGTAAAACTCTTATGAATCAATTGCCTCTTTTCTCTTGGTGAGAAATGGGGTGGTTTCTATCCTGCTACAAGATAGTTGACAATATATGTATACCAAGGTGTATGCAGAGATAGATCAAATAAATGCTCATTTGTGAGAGAGTCATCAAAAACATCTTAATTTGATTTAGTTGGTAGTCTGGATAGAAAATCTGCCACAACATTTGCTTTACCTGACTTATCCACAATGGTAATGTCAAATTCTTGAAGTAACAATAACCACATGACAAGACTTCCCAACCACTGGTTTGTTCATTAGATACCTTATTGTTGTATGGTCAATATGTATGAACACTAGATATCCTATAATATAATGCTTGGATTTTTTTATTACATATACTAGTACCAACATGTCCTTTGTCATTATATAATTGAGTTCTACCCCTTGTAATTTTTTGTCGATATAATATATGGCATACTTTGTGTTGCCTTCCTTCTACCCAATCATAACTCCTATAGAAAAATCAGAAGAATCTGTATGTATATGGAAAGGTAAGGTTCAATTTGGTCCTCTCAAGATAGGGGTTTTGGTCAATGTTGCCTTGAGTGCTTCAAATGAGTGTTGACAAGCAATTTTTCACTTGAGTTCTACATCTTTGGACAGTAAAACAAATAGTGGAGTTGCAAGTTTGCTAAAGTCTTGAATGAATCTCCTGTAATACCCAACATGTCCTAGGAAACTTCTAACATCTTTTTGTTTTTGAGGCATAGGGAGTGTTTAGATCACCTCAATTTTGTTGGGGTCCACTTTAATCCCTTCATTTGACACAAAATGTCCTAATACAATCCCTTTTGTCATCATCATGAAGTATTTTTCATGACTCAAGGATAAGTTATGTTCTTGATACCCTTTTGGCACATTTTCTAGATTGGCAAGTGATTCATCATATGTATTCCCATAAGTTGTGAAATCATCCATGTAAACCTTCATGGAATCATGTGCAAAGTCTGAGAATATACTTAGTACAAATCTTTGGAAGGTGGTTGGTGCATTACACAACCCAAATGGTAGGAAAAAATAAGCATATATGCCCCAAGGGAATGTGAAATTTGTCTTGTCCTGGTCTTGTAGGGTGATCTTAATTTGGTTGTAGCTACTAAATCCATCCAAAAAGGAAAATTACTTCTTTCTTGCTAATGAATCAAGTTCTTGGTCAATGAAGGGGAGTGAAAAGTGGTCCTTCCTAGTTGCAACATTCAGTCCTTGATAGTCTACACACACTCTCCACTTTCATCCTTTCTTTGGGATAATTACTATAAGTGACAACCATTGGCTATCAAAGATAGGATAGATAAAGCCTGCATCAAGAATTTTTTTCAAATTTGATTTAACTATGTCTTTGACTGCAAGGTTCATTCTCTTTTGGGGTTTCCTTATGGGTTTAAAACCATCATTGATATAAATCCTATGCATGCACAAGTTTGGGTCTATCCCCTTCATGTCATGATAATCCCATGCAAAGGCAGCTACGTGTTCTTGCAACATGTTCATAACTGAGGTCTATTGTATATCAGTCAATTGTCTATTAATATTCAATGTTTTACCTAAAATTATCTCTAAAGTCTCGGATACTATTTGAACTGATGAGATGTCAAGTGCTGCTATTTTTGGAACACATTGGTGTGGTAACAAGGTGTGGAATATTTGGGAAATTGACTTTGATGAGTTGGAAGGAATCACATTTTGTAGAGGATCCTACAAACATGTTAGATTGTCTTGATGTTGTGGGTCCCTACCATAGTTATTTTACATGATGTGTACTATCAAGTCATATTCATCTTGGTTTTCTAAAAAAGGATTGCATTCAATAGTCATCAAGTTTTACAAGGAGTGTCGATCCTCCTCATCTAGGGTACGCTAGATGGTTTTTTCTAGGTTTGCATGTGGCTAGGATGGTGGATAAAGGACCAATTTCTTAGTCACATTTCCATTAGAGATAATCATATTTGCAAAATTGTAACCTATAAAGGTATATGCTATTGCCAACCAAGGTCTTCCTAAAATGAGGGGGTAGTCTATAAGATTAGCTTTAGGCTGCAATACCATAAAGTTAGTAGGGTAATCACATGAATCCAATGTTATTACCAAGCCTTCAATAATACCCTCAAGTTCAACTGTGGACCTATCTGCTAGCTCTAGAACAATAGGTGTAGGTCTGAGTTTTATTAGTTGTAACAACTTCATGGTCTCTTTGGTCAATACATTAATAGCTACTCCTAAGTTGATTAAGGTATTATTAATGAGTGTCATTGATCTTTACATCCACTACAAGACTCCCAAGGTCTGCATACTTGGGGACAGTTATGTTTCCCAACATAATGCCTGTGAGTTGTCCTAGGACATGTACAGTCTAAGGGTCTTTTCACTTCCTTCCTATATTTTTAAGACATAGTTCTCTCACTATTTTAGTATAGATAGGAACCTCATTAATGTCCTAGATAAGGGTTATCTTGATGCAAACATCCTTAATTTGTCCTAGCAGGTTAGTTTCAACTTGTGTTTGATGCCTTTGAATTGTTAATCTTTCAAGGAGTGGAGGCTCTAGAATTGGATTAGCTAGGATAACCTGATTTGAATAAGGCTCCTTATGTTGGTTGTTCATGGTCTTTGTTGGGGTTCCTCATTAACTAATTTAGTAATTTGAGGAGATGAAGGCCCAACCAATGTTTTCCTTGATCCAAGGTGGATGTCATTCACCTCTACCCCATAAGTAGGGTATTAAAAACCTTCATTAGCATAAGCTTGTTGAACAAGTTTGTTATTGGGGTTAGGTGCAGGTTGGACTGGAACTAAGGAGCTCTAGGTGGCTGTGGTGCTAGATTTATTGGGTTTGGAATAATGGTTTGCTACTATGGCTGTTGATAATTCATGTTTTGATTTTTACATTACTGACCTCTTTGATAGTGAGATTGCCATTGGTTTTGTTGGGGTGGCCATTGAGAATTATAGTTAGATCCTTGAAAATGTTGTGATGGCCACATGTTTTGTTATTTTTTATTCCAATTGGTTTGAGGAATTGATCATTGTTGGTTTTTCATATTGGCCCAAGAATGAGGGTTCCAACTAGGAATATTTGCATTGTTACTAGGAAATGACATGTTGTAATTCAAAGGATCTTGAGGAATACCTTGTCTTGGCTGCCATGGTTTCCTTTGAGCTATGTAGAATACTTGTCCATCTTCACCTTCCAATGTATGAAATTTTGATGTCCCTTTGTATCTTCAGAGATACTTGCCACCTTATTGTATTTGTAGTTAGTCCTTCTTTGTCTACAATGTGGGCAGTATTTTGTAAGAGCTACTTTTTCCAGTTCTTGCTTATTTTTGATATGGTGGGTGTCTATTTGTGTAGAAAGATGGTTGATAATATCCTTCATCATATTTGATAGAAGATTACTCAATTCAACTCTAGAGACTCGATTGGATGGTTTGTTGATGGAAGATGTTTTGTCTCCTCTAACCTTCTTAGTGAAAGACCTTGAGTAGTTCCTACATGCTTTTCAGATTTCCTCAAATGGTGCCTAAGAAATATCTCCTATCCCAATGAGGTTAAGTGCATCCATGTAATCCTCATTAATCCCCCTCAAGAATATCAATTTTAAAGACTCGTCAGAGAGTCTATTATGGTTGGATTTATTAAGGCAAAACTGAAACCTTTCCATATAGTCTTCCAAAGATTCATCTTCCTTTTATGGTATCCTAAAGATCGCATCCCTATTTTTGTCTATGCCTTTACAGTAATCCTAGTACTTTATCAAGAACTGTGTCTTCATGTAATTCCAATTTGGAACATCTCTTCCTAAACCCATAAACCATCTCAGAGCAACATACTTCAATGTTGTTGGAAAGAGTTTGAGCCTATGTGCATATGTAGTATAATCATAACTTCTACATAACACATCAAAATAAAAAAGGAAGGTATCTGGATCATCCAAGACCAACCCATAGAAGATAGGTAATGTTGAAGGCAGTATGTTCTTTAGGGCAATTTCTCTCTCCTAGTTGGCAATGGGGAACTCAAAAGTCGCATGCATTGGTGGGTCTTCCATCGCAACATCACCCATGGTGATGATTTATGTGTGGGAAGTATCCTTTGTATCTGATGTGGATATTGGTGTTAGGGATGATTATTCTTCAGGAATACCCTTGCTCTACTCACTTTGATCATTAGTATCCTCTAAAGATTCATGTGTTGAAGGGATAAATATTCCTAGAATGTCCCACCGCTTCCATATACAATAGTTGTAACTCTTTGGATCATATGCTCATGCACATTGTTAGTAAAATGTTTTTGTGTTGATGGTTTAAAACCTAATTATCCTAATTCTGAAATCAAAACATTTAAACTATGAAAACTTGAAATTGCACAAGAGAATCCTAAATGTAGCACCATCCCTAACAACAATGCCAAAATGGTAGGGCCTTTATAATGCTCATTCAACTTGGTGTTAGACACACAATTTAGAGGAGGAGTTCCTTGTTGAACAATTCACTAAACCCTCACAAAGACTTCATTTAATTATCAACCAGGCCTTCATAATATTTTGATGATCTTGGCACTGTATGTGCATTCACAGAATCTACATGGCCTATATTAGTGAGTATAGGTGGTTTACACATGTATAGGAAAATAGTAAAGGCTAGAAAAGGAAATAAAGTGTTAACTTGAAAAGCAAGGGGAATAACTTATTCTGCTATCAATGCTATAGGTACCTTCGTCTTAACACTATAACAGTTAACTGCTAAACTTGGACTATGTAATTCACTCACTACTGACTCCTATGTCTAACTAGTTGACTCTGGATAATGACTCAAAGACACATTACAAAGCATAATTCATGATACAAGATATCATTCATGTGCATGTAATCAAGAGTTTACTTGAAATTAATGCAATGGTATAATCATCTAATCTAATGATAGAAATTAGGGTGGGTGAACAGTACCTCGAGTGGCCCTTGCTCAAGTTGTTCTACCCACAGGGGAAAATCAAATGTACACTTCTTGAATTAACCAATCATAATGATAAACTAAAATGCTTTTATTGCATAGAACTGATCTCTTACAAGATGGAAAGAATGTTTGCAGATCTCTCATTCATGAGTGAATATCCAATGCAACTAAATAATAGAAAAATAATAATGAAGTATTGTTTATGTAGTAAAAAATGGAACTATTAACTATGTATTTTCTAGCTAGATCTGTTCCTTAACCACCGATCCAAATATATAGGCTCAAGAGGAGTTTTATTCACACAAGGACTAAAAATAGAAACTAAATATAGATGTCCACTCTCCAAAATAGTGAGAGGACTAGTCTTTGCAACTGAAACCATAATTGAAAAAGACAAAAGAAGACAAATAAAATTGAAACTCCACCCTAACGGTTTGATAGAGACATGCTTTATGAAAACTGTCATGTTGGCTTTCTGATCAATACAAACTTCTTCTTCCTTATGTCATCTTATTGGATGATCTAGTGACTCACGATTGATCACTTCCATCATTTCTTGTAACTATCACATTCTCAGCATTCTGGACTCTCCCCTGCAATCTACCTAGAATCCTTGGTTGCGGGTTGAGCTCTTCAGTTTCTGCAAGTTAGGATTTTGGATGGGGTTAAGAGTTTGGATGGGATTAGGGGTACGTTTTGGGTGATAATTGACCTCATTAGTGACATGCTTAGGTGATTTTATACTAGTGAGGTGACATGACTTTACAACTTTATAATCTTGGGTTAGTCCTTAGAGGAACCTAAACATGAATAATCTAGATGGTTTAAGATTAAATGGAAGATTGGGTGGGGTTAGTCCTTGGAGGAATTTGGAAGTGAATGATTTGGAAGGTTTGGGGTCAAGTGGAGGATCAAGATTATTTGGAGGGATAGATGGAAGATTAGGTGTATGGGTTTATGGATAGTAGGAAATTGGATTTGGATAATGAGTGGAGACAATGGGGATGTTGTAGAAAGATAGAGGTTTATACATGGAAGAGCGATAAGATTAATGTATGGATTGGGAATAATATGAGGATATGGATGAAAAATAATATTGAGTTGTGGATTGGGAATAAGATGTGGATATGGATGAAAGATAATATGGATTTCCCTTGTCAAAGGTATCATAAGGTTGACCAATAGATATGTATGTAGATGTGATGGGGTAGCTTTTACTAGCCATTTATTGTTTACAATGAAATTGATGGTGGATGGATGAGTGGTGGAGGCTTTGGGAAAGCTTGCTAGTGATGATTACATTGAGGGGGTTGATTTCATACTTATCTTAATCAACAAGACTATCATCATCATTAAGATATGGTGGATTTGGAGGATGATTATGATGAGGGGGCTCATCAAAATGAAATTGATTCATGATGGTTGTTTGATGAGTTGGATAAGAAGAAAATCGGGAAGATATGATTGGAGGATGATTTGAAGAGAAGATCTTAAGATTTTTTTTAATATTAGAAGACCTTAAGATGTATTGACTAAAGCTCATATTAGGGATAGGATTTATTTTAGATGATTGGATGAAGGAATGCCATCGAAATAAGTAGATGCACCAAATCACAATGTAAATGAATTGAAAGATATAGTAGATATGATGAAGTAAATAAATAGACTTTTGTTTAGTGGATGCATTGAAATATAGTAAAAATGTGTTGAAAGGTATAATGGATTAGATGTGGATGCACTAATCTAGTGCATATGTGCCAAAATAATTATTGGATGCACTAATATTTTGACATAAAATAAATTTGATGGTTTTGGATGGACTTTGGATTGGATTTATTTGGGTTTTGGACCCAGGACCCTAGGATGATGATTTGGGGATCAATCAAAGGGCTACATTTGAAGAAAGATTTGATAAAGGATTTGGATGGTTATAATGATGGAAGGATGGAGTGTTGGAAAAAGGGGGATGGTTCGAGAATAAATACCTTAGATAATTATGTGAATTGGATTATATTATACATTTATGATAGGCTAAGTTCCTAAGAAAGGATTATTTAGATTAACAAATTGAGATAGGATAAAATCTCAAGAAAGTGTTGGTTTGATTTATTTGATTAAGGTATCTATTAATGATGGTTTTTTATTTTGATTTTGAGGGATGGATGATTAGGTGGATAGATTTGATTAATATTGGAGATATATTAGATGGATGAAATTATTTGATTATTACATTAGATTAGAAGAGAGGATGGATTTGGATTGGAAAAATAATTTGGATTAGATTAGATGATATTGGATGAGAGCTAAGGTATAATGGTGGGATTGATTAGGATTAGGATGAGGAGGAACATTATCATGATGATAAAATTGATGGACTAGAATGGATTAGAGGGATGCTTAGATTGGTTTGGATGGCTTGGATTAGGTGGATTAGAGGTTGATTAGATTGGATTTGAAGCTTGACCTTAGGTAATATTTTCACACAAGATCTCAAAGGCATACAAATGATTTTGGATTGTAAGGATTTGGATTAAGTGGGTTGAATGGGTTTTGGAAAAAAAGACTTGCCAAGCATAATAATAACCTATGATTATTCAAGTGGATGTTTCAATCCTTGTAGGCCCATGGAGATCTATTGAGTGATTAATATCTAGGGAGTGAAAAAATGAATGTGATTCCTTGCCATTGGATATTTTGAGGCCTTATCCAAGGTGAATACTACCTACCACCACTTGAAAGTAAATTATGAGTAACTTCCCAAGGATAAATCCTTATCAATGCACTATTATAAAATATGACTAATGGTTCTTATCTAGGATGAAATGATGGTTGTTAGGTGTATCATTGATACAATGAAATGGAATGTGAGAGAAAATTCATAGATGAAAGAGAACCAAGTTAAATATCTTGGAAAAGGGGTAACCTACCCTTAATATTCAATACCCCAAGTTATGAAGTTCTTGGGGGCTTAACTTGAGTAACAAGATTATGATTTCTAGAGGTATGTCTTTTGATCCACCCCCACCTTTTAGAACGCACTAGAATTTTGGAGTTGAGTTCATCCCCTAGGGTGATTAAATCCTTAGGTAACCCCCTAGAAGGATGACCCAATCACTTTTGATCACCCAAGATTGTATGAAGCACAAGGGGAGAGCATACATGATTTGGGTCCTTAAGATAAGATAATAAAAAGACAAGAGGGAAAGTGATGTTTTTGATCCTCAATATCACACAAAGGAACAAAATGAGATCATAAAAACCACTCAATCAAAGACATGGAAAATAGTGTCCATTGTAAGTAGGGTATAGGGAATATAGTAGAACTTCCCTGCAGCTCACTACAAAGCATGTGCAGAGCATCAAAATGACAAGGGAGATAGGTTAAGGATTGCCCTATAAGGGTCATATCTCTAAGATGCTAGGAATTGATATATGTATGTAATAGCTAACACAATTTTAAGATATAAAAGAGTGTAGGAATAGAGAAAGGACTATAATATAAAGCAAAGACTAAGAATTTATCATGTAATGATTAGCTGAATATATATACATATGGAGTTATAAGTATTCAATAGATATATGTTTTATGGATGAATTTTTTCTACATTTAAGTTATATATGAGTTATTGTACCCTCTGGGCCAGTGTAAACTATGTAAGGGATATGGTCAGGGTATGAATCTTCAGACTGTAACTCCCCATTTCCTCTTGCTAACATTCACTAACCTTATAAATCAAGTGTATAACTAATATTATTCAAATGATAAAACCTTGGATAAACTTAGCTACAAAAAAAAAAATTTAGTAGTTTGGAGGATAATATCGTTGGGCAATAAATGAAATCTACACAAACAAGGGGTTAGCAAGAAAAATGATCAAATAAAATGATGTTAACAATTTGGGAAATTGTAGACCATAAAAACATAGGGAACATACATTGGATTACAAACATATATATCAAAAGACATAAATAAAAGAAAGTTTATATTTGAAAGTGAAATTGCTTAAACATGTTGCATATCCACTAAAATAGTGTGCAAATTTGTTGATTGTTTAGTCCAGTGAAAATTGATTCCACTTATTTAGGTGTGGAACTGCCAAAATATGTAGCACATACATTGAATCAAAGAGCGTATATAATGAAACATGATATTTACAAAAAAATGATACACGTTATATAAAAAGTGATTTTAATTCTATTTAAAGTAATATTTGGACAACATAACCCCCTACAAAATTGATCTTTCACAAAAAATGAGAGTTAGATAGTTAAAAATGCTTAAAATACATTTAGAGGGGTGAAGAGTGGAGCCATTTATGTGTAAAAAATTAGTCAAAGTATAACCTGTAGATATATTGAAATGCATTAAAGATACAAATATTTGCAAGAAAGCATGTTAGGCCTATAAAATAAGGATTATGAGTTCAAATAAATAGAATAATGACCTATTAGGTTGACCCTTGTCAAAAACTCAAATGTTAGTGTTAAAATAACTAAAAATGCATTAGAAGAGTCAGGAGTGCATATGTCAAAACACAGAGAAAAATCATTAAAACATAGCACAAATACACCAAAACATAAAATAAAACAACTAAAATGTGACCTATGAGAAAAAACAACTAAAAAACATAAAAATAATTAGTAAAAGGGACGTGGGTCCCACTAGATGCGCCAAAAATGTGTACATGAAAATTGGAGTATGCAAATGAACTAACCAAATAAACCCATTTACTCACAATCAAATACAACACTCAAGCTAAAACATAAATGTTGGCATACATTAATGAAAACATAAAAAGATCTCACCAACACCAACCCTTGTTGCACCAAGCTATGGTATTTATGCTCAAAGATAGTTGATTTGATGGTATGTGAGTTCCTTCATCGATGACATAAGGTTGTATATGAAGATGAGATTAGAATGACTTAGGACAAAATCTTATTTATAATTTTTTGGCTATAATATTGGATGACTATGATAAAAATAAATAAAGATCAAGGGCTCAAATTGGTTGAGACCCTTGGAGGGATGGGAGGAGAATTAAAAAAATAGAAGATTATTAGGGTTCCATCTAATAGCTATTTTTTCATTACACCTATCCATGATCATTCAAAATGCTAATTTTATGTCCTAACTCACAACATAGTTGAAAATAAATGTTACAACAACCATGTGATATTAATGCAAATGGTAAAATCAATGTAGGTATTATATTTACACATTAGTTACAATGATAAAGGAAAAATTACTTGGAAACCCTAAATTAGGCTTGATAGATCTCTACAAGCACTGTATTAAATTTAATAGTGCCCAAAAATCATTTATATATCTATAGGTGTAGATTAGAAAGGGGATAAAATGACAAAGTCTTGATCTATGCTATGTTTAATGTGGCTATTAGGGTTTTTTGTCACTCAATTATTCACACCATCTCTTGGCAATATTTGTAGAAATTTTCTTGCCCTATCCACAATCTAAAACATTAGAATTGTGGATATACTAGCTAGGAGTATTTGTAGGTTTGTGGTGTGTCCTCTAGTGCCTCTAGCTTGGATTTCAATGTTTTGCAGGTGGTTTTATATATTTTGGAACGTGATTATTAGTGAGATGATGGCTATGAATAGGGTGAAAGTGGGTTTCTTTGCGTCATCAAATTTTTTCATCATCTCAAGGCTCCCACAATAGGTAGACTCAATGCAATGAAGAATCTATAAAAACTAGTCCATTGTTCATACATAGCTCATTGCTCATCAAGTAAATTATAGGGCCTAGTTATGTTTGTAGGTTCTTCTTGGGTATCAAATGTTGAATATTTGAATTGTAAATGAAGAGATATGCTTTATAACAACATAGGAACTTGGGTTCTATTTTGTACATCTTTAGCAATGAACATCTATATGGTTGTTTACAATGATATAGGGGAATATTTTAATCATAATTATGTATTTTATTTTACCACATTTGTTGGAAAAAATGTATTGAGGGGTTGGTTCATATGTGAAAACATCTAATGTATTACAAATATTTTGTAATAGCCATTATTTGAATACATATGGATCATTGTAGTTATGTTCATGGATGATTAAGTATGTTTATTGTTAAAATATAATCTTTGGTTTCCATATGACTATTTAACCTAGTTTTGTTGCCCAATGGAGTAGGCATCAATCTTTGCTAGTTTAAGATCAAAATATCTTATTAAACTAACAACTCTATTCTATTTAATTATAAGATTAGGTTAAGTATAGATTAGGTTTTTTCATGTTGTTCAACATTCCATTTTATAAGATAGGGATAAATCTTAAGTGAAATGTAACTATATTAAATTATAAGAGAATTTGGACATGCAGCTTATACCTTGCTACTATGTAAAGAATAAAAAATGAAATCATCTTAAGTGACAAAAACCTTGCTATTATATACAAGTGCATATGAAATGTGTGTAGTTCGATATGGTTGTTGTTTGTTCTATTCATTGTTGTGTTCAAATTGATGTACAAAAATTCTTATGAAGACCTATGGAAACAACCTCTTAGGTTAGTCCAAAGTGTAGGGGAGTCTATCCACTCTCATTGTAGGCCTTCAACCACCCTTGATCTATTGATGAACATCAATTTCATCCTCTTGAAGACACCTATAGCCCTAAAGTTGTGACAAGCATGCTCTAGGATTGTAGACCTATGGTTTTAGGACTTAACACACCATTTAAATCTAAAGGGGAGACCCTCACAGTCAATAATTTGAGTCCAATCCTATCCCCCAAGAATATGTATTTTGATGTATTAAATAGTGGGGTGAAGTGATATGAATATCTAGTGGGTTAGTTAATGCTTTATAGTTATGAACATGTGTGTTTACAAATATGAATATGGAATTAATCTAAGAAAGATAATCACTATATACTTATTACCTATTCAAGCTAGGGAAGATAGGGCTTCTTTGATGTGTGGTTTATATCACCTACCCCATATGTAGCTAAAACATTGCATGGAGTGAAAATTACTTAGACTTTACAACAACGGATTTTGGATATTTGGGAACCTTTATTATACTACTATTGCATAAGTGGACTTACTTGGAATGTTTCCTTTATGGATTTATATTATTCATTGGATGTACTATGAGCTAATTTACTCATCCATGTTGTTACTACATTGTAAGTGATACATTAAAATATTATTTCATTTGACTTGTTATGGGAATGGATTTATACCTATATCATTAGACTTTTACTTGTATATTTTTTAAAAGTAAGAAAAAAAATTGGTTTAGATTTTGTGGCTTGTTATAATTAGTTGTTGTCTTTCTTTTATTAATGTCTATACATTGAAAAAATATTCAATTTGAATATTTACAATGCAAACCCTTACACTTTGTAAAAACAATTTAAAAAATATACATTTATTGAGAAGATGTTTTATAATACTTGTGACACTCTTTATCTTTGAACAAATTTCTACCTACTACATTATTATATTTTTTCAATAAAAAAATTTTTTGATTTTAGAAACCTTTCTCATTTGATTGAAAGTGATTTCAAATCTAAAACATTTCCAATTTTCTATGTGTTTATAGTTATATTTGTAATAGACAAATATTTGAAAAGTCTATAATTGTATTAGTAGTATAATATTTTAATAGTATGTCATATTTTTAAAAGTATTGTAATATAATAATTACTAACATAAATTATTCTATTTTTTATTTTTTATAATTTTTATCATATTTTTTATAGATACATGTGATTATGAGTCACATTCAATAAAAAATATTTTTTGTCATTCAAAAGAGGTGACAATACATAAAGAATAAGATCAAAATTGTGTCCTAAATAATTTTAATAGAATGGATACCCCTTACTTAAATAGATTCACTATAACAAAACAAGCAATTAGCACCTAAAATAGCACTGGAATTTAGTGCATTTGAGTTCATGAATTGAACACTTCTATCAATACAAAACTTGGCACCAAAGTGCATGTTCTCTTTGGCACTATTTTTTGCGTCGGATTTTGCACTAGATTTAACATTAGATTTTGCACCAAAAAAGTAGCGCAAGCAATAGTGCCTCCTTTAGCACCTGGAATAGCACCAAGAATAGCATCGAGAAGCACAACCAATTTAATGTCAGAAATAGCACCCAATTTGGCTTCCAATTTTGCTCCCAATCGTGCTTCATGTTTTGCTTCTAATGTGGCGTCAAAAATAGCTTCTTTTTTGGCTTCCTAATTGATGCCAAATTTTGCTTCCATTATGATGTCCTTTGTTGCTTCCAGTTTTGCCTCCATTAAGGCATCCTTTGTTGCTTCCAGTTTGGCTTCCGATTTTGCTTCTGGTTTTGCTTCTTGTGTTGCTTCCAAGTTTGCTTCCAGTTTTACTTCCAGTTTTGCTTCTAGGTTTTCTTCCGGTTTTGCTCCCATTTTTTCTTCCATTTTGCTTCCAATTTCGCTTTCGATTTTGCTTCTAGTTTTTCTTCCAATTTTGCTTCCGATATAATAGCGCTTGTTGCATCTAGCTTTGCTTCCATTTTTGCATATTTTGTTGCTTCTAATATGGCTTCTATTATTGCATCTTTTGTTGCTTCTAAAATTGCTTCCATTATTACTTCTTTGTTTTCTACCTGAATTGCTTCTATTTTTGCTTCCTAGATAATGCCAAGATTTGCTTCCAAGATTGCTTCTATTTTGCTTCTAGTTTGGCTTCCATTGTTGCTTCCTTTTTTGCTTCTAAAAATGCTTCTTGTTTTGCTTCCATTTATTAATTTAATATATTTTATTTCAATTTAATTAGTTAAATATATCATGCCTCTTAAATCACTCATATGATTATAGAGTAAGTCATATTGCATTTGAAATAACTCCTTAAATTTGTTGGTAGAGGGGAGTTCCAGTTCAATTTAGCCATAAAGAATTTCCAACAAAAATATGTATAGGAGCAAGAAAGGAGGAGATGATCAGTTGATTCTTCGATGTCTTTACAAAGAGGGCATCTACTGGGACCTTGAACCCCTACCAATTTCATCCTATCCTCTGTAAGGATCTTCCTTTGCAAAGCCAACCATGTGAAAACTCCAGCCTTAGGAAGGCAGGAATTGTTCCAAAAAAGATGAGTGGGCCAATCTTTCTTTCTAACCACCCCATATTTCACCTTATATCCTAGCTTAACCTGATACTCCCCAATTTTTGAGAAGCTCCACCTTATTCTATCCTCTTTGTGATACAATCTCACATACCTGTTTGAAAGAATACTCTCTAACTCATTGATTTGTGCTCCATCCACCTAAAGACCCCTGAAGCATTTGAAATATTTTATAGGATAACATTTATAAAGAATTTTTAGGTAAATGGATATCCATACTAATTAACAACATCAGTATACTTATTAAATCTCCATCAAAATAAAATCTACAACAATATCCAGTATATAAAATAACAAGATAAATATTATAACATGATCATCATCTATAATTAAAACAAGTGACTCAAATATCTATAATTTTATTGCATTTGACAACATCCATCTTGAGTAGTAAATTAAAAACATCATATGTAATAAATATCCATCCAAAAATCATTGACCACTTTCAATATATATAAATTGACAAGTCAATACTGATAAGATCATCATCATATATAACTAAAACAAGTGAAAGTAAAATATGCTAGTAGATCAATGACATGTCAAAATGTTACATGTCCAATAGTCGACATAAGTCAAAATGATACATGTACAAATGATATAAGTAAAATGATAAATTATGTAACTCAAAATGATACAAGTCAAGATGATACATGTCCAAATGATATAATTCAAAATGATACATGTCAAAATGATACAACTCAATAATATGGTATTGTAGGTCATGAAAATGATACATATGATAGTAACCATGAAAAGAGGCATCATAATGATATATCAGCAATGATCCATGATGCATTCTATATGATCATGAATGTCACTGGCTACTACCAGCAACTACCTCATCATCATCATCACCATCATGATCATCATCACCATGATTATCATCGTCATCATCATCGTCATCATCAGCCTCGGTGTCTTCTATATATGTGTCATCATCATCCTCTACCATGTGATTTGTACCAGAACCAACATATTCTGGATCTATATCATGAGGATCATCTTGATCTTCTGGAAGACTCGTGTTCTGCAAAATAAATATTTAAAATGAAAATTTATATTTATTTCATGCAATAATTTATTTTCCTGTTTATATCTAATATTAAAACATATGAAATGAAACCATAATCATATTACATCGTATCAAAGTGCACATACCATAATAAAAATTTTTAAAAGTTACAGCTAATATGTCATTTAATGATGTAAAACATGCAACAATTCTAATAAACATTAGCAAAGATCATAAAAAAAATTGTTATACAATTTAACTATCAGCTGTAAATTCTATTACAAAACCTTAAGTTCCAACCCTCTGCATTTTGTGCTATATATGATTTTGTTTTCCTCGAAGATCCTTTGAGAGTTAACTGGTCTATATATCTTCTTCTCCTATATTTTAGAAATGGATTTTTTCTAGGACATTTTGGCACTGTAATATACTTTAAAGGTTCTTTGAGAATTAACTAGTCTATATGTCCTTGTATTTTAGAGTCAATATTGAAAGTCAAATTTTATTATGATTTTAACTAGAGATTAGATCAAGGATATTGATATTTTGAGATATGTTCTTTCTATTTGAAAATGTAGGGATGTATATAAATCCTCAAATTCGTGCAATGATACTCAAATATTAGTGTTTCTATTTGCATGAGATAAGTAAATCAATGGGGTAATCATACCAGACACTTAGGTATATAGTAATAGGCCTAGTGGTAGGTACAATGATATGCCTTGAAATTGATTTTGTAGAGTTTCCATACCTATTGAATGAAGAAACCCATTGGCCATGGATGAGATACATAAAGGTACTTTTCACATTGGTAGACACACCCAATGTGAAAGTAACGACCTCGCTACATAGAAAACTAGTAATCCCTCTTAGCAGGGAGTTACTTTGGATAGAGCTACCTCCTCCATGATCTATGTTTGTAGCTACTACTACTCCCTTTGAACTGGAGCAACCTGCTTCCTCTGAATCTAGAAACTCGACCTCATATGTGTTGTGGCTACCTGCTAAATCTCTATTGAAGTCATCTGAGTATCCCATCTCTTCCAACTAGGTCCATTCCCACCAAGTGGGTCCGCTAAGGCAATCCTCCTGCCACCTAAAAAATGATTCATAACTAGCTTTATGTCTCTCTCGATGAAGAGGTCAACCCCATACTCGGTACAATCATCGCTCTCTGATCCCCAGTATGATGGAGTCCTTAGCATACATAGTTGCCTCTAACCATAACTGCACTGAGTGCCTTGTGAACTCAACTATATAGCCTTGATCCTCCAAGGCTGAAACTGAGAGCACATTCATTCTCAGACGAGGAAAATATTGAACATGATGAAAGGCTAGAGTCCATCCTAACTCTAACTCAAATACAATTGAACCCTCTCTTCTACCATCTGCTCCTTCTATGTGGATCCCACACCTCACCAAGCATCTAGTAGCTATTGAGCTAGGTGGGTGAAATAGATCACACTCCCTTGTCATATTGCATGTGGCACCACTGTCTAGATACCACCCATCTCGAGAAATCTCCTCTGAAGCATAATGACCAAATTTAACCTTTGTAAGGTAAGAGGCAATGTCTTCACCAACAAGCATCTGAATCCTCTGAAGCTTCTCCTTTGAAACCATGATTTTTCTCTCATGCTTGGCCTGAAATAGTGAAGCAAGGGATATTAGTTATACTCAGTTATACTTATTAAATTACTATTGAAATAAACTTTTACTATTATTTAATACCACTCCCACTGATCTTAATTTTTCCACCCCTTTTAACATTTCTAAGTGAGGACTATTGTCAAACATTTCACATGTCATCTTTTTTTGTTGATTTTAGTTGGCTATAGGTGTTGGTCTGAGATTAAAGTCTTAAAAAGTGTCTTTTGAGGTGTTAATTCACCCAAGAATTCACCACAATCATATGACTATTATCCTCGGATGTGAGAGCTCATCAGAAAATTGTGCCAGAAATTGACACTCTCCTCCTCATAGTAACTGCCGACCACAATCTTAAGATAGCTGGCACATAGCTTGGCAGCAGGCCAAGGCACGCGGGCACCTGGCCTGCCAATCCACCTAACTCCATTTTTTAATGCCCCTCACTTCTACGTGGGTTGTTGTTTCCCCCCTCTAGCACTGGTGGCAATGGCAAGTAAATGTGCCTTTAGACAACACATGTTGATGGATTTTGTATTGGATTTGGGCCTCCCCTTTTCAATGGATCGAGGCTCAGCATGGGGATGGTAGATACTCTTCTAGATTGAGTGGAGCTAAAGATGGGAGATGCCAATTTGGTGAAGGTTATAGTTTTTGGCATTCTAGAGCTTGTCATGGCACCTCATTTGCACCAAAGAGTGGTTTGTAGTAGTGTGGGGCGAGGAGGAAAATTTAACAATTATCAGTCTCGGGAATTCTACGAGGATTACTACCCAAGCATCCCCATGCACAATCATGAGGAGATTGACAACCATGAGGTTGCTTATTTGGAAATACAATAGGAATCTGTAGATCCCCCTAGGGTGGCCAACCCATATTAGGCACTCAAAAACATTCTGGAATGGACCCTCTTGGATTAGCAACAATAAGAAGCCTGGGCTACTTCTTCGGCCCACTATCTCCATTTTGCTCTTGAGCAGGCCAGGGTTCACCTAGACACCTTGGCAGACAGATTGGATAGTCACCACCCCATTCTTCCACAGGCTTCACCTGCAGACTCCCACCTGTCTTCGGCACTAGTTCAGGCCAAGGGGCAAGAGCAGCTTCATCCTGTCACTCAGAGCAGTGAGTCGAATGAGGAGTGGACGCAGGGGAAGAGTTTGGAATCAGAATCGGATTGCAAGGAGGAGCATGGCTACATCATCACCTTCGAGCCTCTACCAAATTTTAGAGCAATCCAGCCCTGGTTTCTCTGATATTTCCCAGTTTTAAGCCAACAGTCTAGTTTTTCTCTGTTAGGGTTTTTTAGTCTTTTTTGTTTTAAAATCTTATATTTCATGTCTTGCAGTCATTTTCAAAATCATGTATGCTAGTTTCCCTGTGAAGGGAAACGGTTTAAAACTGAACCATCTCTTTTTGGTTGTGTCAAGTGGAGAATCCTAAATTTCATATACAGGCCTCCCTAACTAGTCTCTAGTTTGACTCTTTTTTGTGCCAGCCCAGCCAAAAGGGTCCAGTTCTTTAATCTATGTATTTCCTTTTTCAGCAATAGAATTATGAACTTCACAAAAAAAATCATAAGATTGTTATCTAATTCACTTTTTCATGCAAATAAAAATAAGGGGCAACAACAATATAACTTTATATATTCAAAAAATCCCTTGTTATTTATAGTAGATTTTAATACATGTAAGAAATAAGAAGAATGGCACTTGGGGATTTGATTAGAGCTGGCTCTCCTTTCCTTGCACCCAGATGAAATATTCATCTCCCTTCTTAATTGTTATTTAAGTGTGTTTAGTGCCCAAGAGCTTCATGACCCCTCCAAATAGATTAGGCAGTGCCCAACACTAAGATAACTACCCCCACACGCATCAATTTCACGCCCAACAAGGAGTAATCTCTTGTGATGTGGAAAACACCCAATTTAAATGCTTCCAAATGTGCCTATAAATGGCAATATAAGTCCCATGCACCAACAAACAATGACAACCAATCATTCTATGGATAAAAAGCACCCAAATTTAAGTAGTGTAGGCCCATGCTCTATTACTTGAAGATTAAAGTCGTGCAACACTAAGATCGAGAGCTACTATGGCCCTTTGCTGCTCCAAATGGAATGAAATGTGCCCAACCAAGGAGAATAAGTTCCCACATACTTAGATAATGAAGGAAATGCACCCAAGTTTAAAGGGAACTCACCCAACAAGATATATATGGTTCACATGCTTCCAAAATAGAAATTTGCATGCCCATGGTGAAGGGAATAGCGCCTAGCTTATCCACAAGATAACAAAGATGAGAGAGGCACCCTCTATTGCTCAAGAAATCTCCCTCCAGTCTTCACAACTTCCTCTAATATCAACCAGCAGTCTATTGTCCTAAAAACATTGAATCTAATGGAAAAATCTGAATGATCTTCCACTACTAACCAGTTAGGGTGGATCTTGCACTACCGAAACCAGTGAATAATGCAATGGTTTCTTCCAAACCTTATCCTCTCCAAGATCAAGAGCTCTCCAAGAAATTTTGAAAAAGTGATTAGTGTAGAATGAGGAGAGAACTCCTCTTTTTCCCATTTTTATATTTCCCTCACCACTTTTAGCCCTTTTTTTCTTTTATTTTAATAAATTCACTTTTCCCTAAGTTCTTAACCTCATTGGAGCTCTATTTCCAACATGAATCCATCGAAAGTGACAATATATTTAGGATAACGGTGTGATCTAGGGTTGGAGCAGACTATATAGTGCCCAAGACTCACACATACCGGCAATCAATAGTTTGATATTGTGATGGAATGGGAAAACCTTTTAAGGATGAACCAAACCTTTCTTTCTATACCTAAATAAACTCTTACTTATAGTGACTTGGAAATATATTTGGAGGCCAGACTTTGGAGCTTGTTAGTGCACAAAATGTAGGGAATTTTGGAACTTTTGAAGCTAGGTTCATCACACCTTAGCTCCTTAGTTCCTTTTATAGATGATTAATATTTTGTGGTTGGTGTGGTTTCTTTGGAATAAATCCCTATGTTATGGTGTCTTACTAAGCATGCATGAGAAAAAGTAAAAGAGTTTGTGGTATTTTCAACAGCATATACCTGCCAAAATAGAATCAACCTAAGGACTGTCAAGGGAATATCTATCACCTAATTTTGAATGAATCTGAGTATGGAAGTAGAATAGCATCTCCAACACCATTAAGAATGAGAATTATGGGCATATCTCTAGTCTCTTATAGAAAATCTAGATTTTATGTACATCCAAGATACTAAGTGTATAGGCATGAATTTGCACCCCTAACGTAAATTCCCCTTTACCCCCTTACACTTTAGAAAAATAAAACTCAAAGGCTTAGTTCCACTTAAGCCTGCTTCTCACATCACACTTGGTGCCTTGTTTGTGTGTTGGTAGAGGCATTTTTGTCAAGGACGCCCGTGCGGTGCGCAAATGTCTACGCAACGCGCTTACATCCTTGGCAGATTCTTGCAACTAGAGACTGCAAAAATGTTACACTTCCTATTGGGAGTCGAAGTGTAACACCTTTCTTCGATTGGCCACCCCGAATATGGTCATTTCTTGACCTCCTTCTTCATATTATTCATTCATTTATCTACTTTGATCTCTAGATATATTCTACAGAAGCTTTGCAAGATCGATTTGAGCATTCTCTCCATTCCATTCACTCATCCACAAGCTTTGTAGCAACACTTCACACTTCATAGCAACAATCTATCACTCCATCACTCTGATAGTGTGAGCGTAGGACAAACACCATTACAGCAAAGGCTTGAGTTCCTCTTATATTCTTTATCATTTTGGTTGAGTAAGCACGTACTATTTTGTAGTGTCTTTTGTTTACGTAGCTTGTAGTATTTTATTTATCATATTATCCCTATCATTACAAACTTGTTTGTCTGTGGAGGTGGAGACACCAAAACGGGGGTCTGACTGAGGCAAACCCCTATACAGCCCCCCAACATTTTCCCGCTTTCTTGTGTGCAGGTGGAGAGATCTTGGAGCAAGCTGGTGAGAAGATTGTTGTGTGAGGTCATCTTCATCACCCTTGCAGTAATCTATTTCCTTTATCACGTTTTCTATACATTTCATTATTCTTATTCTTATTCTATCATTCTAGAAAATTTTGAAATAGGTTGTTAGTCCTTCTTTTAGAGCTTAAATCTTGTCTCTTTGGTTTTCTGGTCGTATGGACAGCACGTCGCGTTGTCATACCAGAACCGCGCTTCTGTCCTCTGACAAAGAGCTACTTGAGATGTAGAGTTGACTCTAAAGACCGACTCACCTAAAACTCACTCAACGCTCGGGTTTGCAGAGTGATCGAAGGACCTTATAGTCCTCATCATTTTCATCCCATCTATCCTAAAACCTTTACAAATTGAGGTAAGTTAGGGAAGCCATACTGCTCTTCGCCTTTCATGACTTGGGGAATTGTAGTGGTTGGTCCCCCTCTCTTACATTTTTGTTGAACCTGACATGAACCAACTTCTTTTCGTTCGTCGGTGTCCTGGGCTCTTTCCCTTACACCCTCTGATCGTTGCACTTTTATGTGTTGTGAAGGTTTGTGAGCATCACAACCCAATCTATGACCTCTGGGCATATTTTCAAAAGAAGTCTATGACACCTGTCGATGGAGAAGATGAAGGTCTCTTCTAGTTTAACTACCAGCCTTTTCTCTAGTTCTGTGGTTGGTTTGTTCGTGCAGGAGCATGTATCAC
>VCHN02004577.1:0-11596 GCA_007115665.2 Sequoiadendron giganteum
ATCTCCTGGACTTTGAAGAGGGCAAGCATAGGTCAAGCTTTAAATAACTGAGTTTCTTAAGAAAGAGAACCTTGAAGGTTAAATCATTCAAAATCAGGCTAGATTCCACCTCAATTCTTTCTTTTTTTTTATTCTTCTTTTCTTGTTTTGTTTAAATGAAGCAACAAGGAACAAGAGAATTTTTTGATGTGTTTCAACTATTTCCAACTTTTTAGATTCATCATAACAGTCTTACCACCTCTTTGAAAGGTATATGAATAATGTCTCGGGAGAAATGATATTTCCGCACAAACTTTTTCAAATTTATTGTTTTTCTCTTATAAATCAGGGAGACTAATAACAGTGTGTCCTTAATATTATATCTAACAATGGCAACAAATGAATATTGAGCAGTTACTAATTTGGAGGATACATTCACAACTAGAATAGAAAGTTAATTCACACCATTTTAGTTATTTTTTATCTCTCAGATTATAATAATCACTAGAAGAACAATTCACAATATCATGGACATCCAAGATAATATCCACAAGACCAACCAATATAACCTTTTACTTTGGCAACATCAATTATAAATTTGCAATTGTCACCTTCCACCTGCAATCTTTTTTAATCCCCTATTAGAGCATAGCCATGGCTTCAAGCTGTCATAGAAGATTGATTCTCCAATGTATGTTGGAAAACCTAATCCCAACTACTTCGTAGTTCTTTCAATCTCCATTAACTCCTTGAAAACTGCAATTTTATCTAGAGTAACAAGATTTAATTCACATTTAAGCTGATCAAATTGCTGTACGTAATGTGCATTTATTTCCTAGCTGGACTGTATCATCTCAACCTCTTTATCAGCAAGACAAGTAGTGAGGTTAGATTTTGGGTTAGATTTGATTAGACTGCATATTAATTCTTCTAGCCTATCTACTGTTCCATCAACAAGCTTCACACGTTTTCTGGGCAGTTTGATATATATTATTTTATGTATGTTCTCTCTCTTCGGTTGGTGGATAGCTTCCTATATATTGGCTGAAGTTAGTTTTGTTTTGTACTCCCAGATGGAGTCCAGCTCCGCAGAGCTGTAAGGAATCAATATGTGAGTAGTGTTCTATATGAAAGAGATGGCAAGGAGAGTTTGATGGTATTTGTCTGGTTGTCATTGAGCAGCAACTCTAAGAAGTTTGTAATGGTGATTGTGTTTATGAAGAGCCAAAGCTCTAGAATGTAAGAAGTTTGTAAGGAGATTTTGTGAAGTGTTTGTATGAGCAGAAGCTCAGTAAGTCCCTGAAACTATCTGTGTCAAGAGGTTATAATGGTGTTTGTTTGTGTGAGAGAGCTCAAGCTCAATATGTTAGGAGAATGCAATGGTAGTTGATTGAATGAGCAACAACTCAGAAGATTTATGTTAAACTCTTTTGATTGAATCAATATAAAATATTATGGTTTTCATTTTTGGGTGAGTTTTTATGTTTTCTCCTACCATTGCTTTCCAACACAATATCTCCTACATATCCAAGAATAAACATACCCTCAAAATCTCTTATTATCCTCCCCATACTAGCAAGACCCGAGTTTCCTTGCATAGCCCCATCAAAGTTGAGTTTTGACCAACCCAACTATGGAGGCCTCCATTTTGTATTCTATCTTACCATTAGTTTAGAGTTATCAAAGGAGTTCAAAATTTTTTGGTAAACCCCATTTATGAGCTACATTGATCTCCATAATCATAATTTTATTATTTTTAACTTACCCTAAAATAGTTGCTTGGGTGTTTATGAGGATTCATGTGAATTGTAGGAGTTTGAGTGAGGTTTTATTGATCATATTCTTCTATCCAATTTTATTCACACATTTATTAGGTGAAGGATGTTTTTGAGGTGGAGAAGGGTTTAGGTTGAATGAAAAGAAAAAATCAACAAATAAAAATATTGAAAGAAATAATTTAATATTAACTAAAATTATCAAGAAAATTATTAACTTACCTCTTGCATATTGGGGCATTGATAAAAATATAGAGATGGCTTCATTTCATCTTAGAAACATGATGCAAATTTTCCTCACTCATATTTTGTTTCCAATCAAAAAATAGAATGAGAAAGGGCAGCTTGTGGCTGCTATTTATTTTTATTTTATGATATTCATAACACAAGAAAGTATAGGTTTAGATTAGTTAAGCCTAAATGTGCTCACATTTGTAATACAATTGAGTCTTAATGGGCTCACATTGTAACATGAGTATTTTATATTTTTATGATGTGAATGCATTATATTTTATTTTATCTCCAAAATATGTTTTACCATTTTTTGGCGCCCATATTTGTTTGCATAACAAAACATCTATGACATGCCTCCAATTTATGAAAAAATTGAAAATAAGAAACCAATAAGTGATCTAAAACTATTAGTGATAGTGAAAATCCGAAATCCCTATGGTCATGCTCATACAACCTAAGATAACAAGTAATTATCTTATACATCTTATACATTTCATACACATCATGGATTCTATCATAATAGTCAAATCAACCACTTTCTCAGATTTAGGTGCTCCACGAGGGCATTGGGTATTTTGGTCAAACCATTAATTAAATTGAAAAGATGCTTAGTAGCTCTCAATTTTGATGTTTTCCATGTAACCTTCCTATTCAATGCCTTTTTACATAATATTTTCAATGTAACCTCCATATTCAATGTCTTCTTAAAAAGTATCACAAGTATCTTGGTGAATAAATAATAAAAAATAATATCCCTACTCTCACATGGATGTCCCATTTTACCTACTCAATGATGATTAGAGATAATACATTATATATCATCAAAACATAATTATATACAATTTTTGAGGCTTATGATTTCCATGTTGAATGACATGACTAATCCCAACAATCCATTCATGGTTTACTCTTGTAGTCCCATCCAAATTAAGCTTGAGGAATCCCTTATAAGGAGAAATCCATTTTATTTTCTTTTTCTTTTCTTCCTATTGAATATCCTTTTAATGAATATATAAATGGTTTTTCTCTAATTATCAAACATAAATTTCTCCAAATTAGTGATAGGGAAATAGGGAAAAAATGAGGATTGTATATCCTTCAATAATGTTTCCTTGATCATTAATTTTGGTTGGAAAATTATATTATTCTTTTAGGTATGAGCTAAGGATAAATTTTTATTAAATTAGAAAAATACATATTACACTCTTAATTTTAATAAGAGATTACTCCAAATGTTTCTAGCATATTCATAATGAAGACAAAAATGATTGCCTCTTTTTTCTCTCTTTTGACATAAACAATAATGAGACGAATCCTAGAAGCCTCTTTTTGGTAGCTTGTCCCAAGTGAAAATCTTATTTTCACCTAGCATCCATACAAAAGAATGGACTTGAGAGGTGAAGACTTGTTCCAAACCAATTTTATTGGCCAACCAATCAAAAGAAGATTCCCTTCACAAAACAATATATAGCATTCACATTGCATTTTCTTGAGATATTTTTTAGCCATATAAATTGATCATCCATTGAAGTATTTTGGATTGTTTCTTGCTTCAAAATAATTTGAAAGGTCTCCTAATAATTTCAGAATAAAAACTCTTGAAATAATTTCCAAAGCCATCTTAGTCACACGAAATTCAATAATCTCACTTTCAAATTCCAATTATTTCATATAAATCTAACATCATCAAACTATTAATTTCACAGTTAAGAGGTGATGGTCCATCTATAAAAACAATATATATCTAACATATTAAATGTACTTAAAAATAACTTCCATTTATAAAATATAACTTACAATATTTTAAAATCTCAATTAATTGTTATTTTGATAAAAAAAAATGCATTCACCATACTAAATAGACACATATATCCATTTCCAATATAAAATTGATGATCATCTTTATAATTATATATTTTAATCAAAATCATTTTTATTAATTTAACAATTAAATTATTATATTAAAATAAATATAAAATAACAGTTTAATTAAATTAACTTATATTAAAGACTATATTTTAAAATTTTAATTAATTTTAAATTATAAAAAAATTAAATTTATTTATAAACCATATTTATAATATTTAATTTTAAAATAATAATAATAATTCCTATGTAATTAATAAATTATTTTTGACTTGCATTTCAACTTCAAATTCACATCCTAAAATTGTCTAAACATACCTACTAAAAATAATCTATTGCAAAGTAACGAAATAGTTCCAAAAGTTTGAAATAACAGATTAATTGTTGGAAAAAATAGAAACATTTTGCGACATCTAGGGTTGATCAAAATAAGATATAAACATGAACGTGCTCAGACATGCAGTGAGAGAAGAAATTCAATATTCAAAATTTTCAGGAATAAATTTGAAGGCTAAAATTTGAAAAGAGACAGGAAAAATCATTTCTTTCAAGATTACCTAGAGTTACCAAAGAATGCATTATGTCCCAGATAGAATATCTCACCAGTTATTTTAACAACCGGTTCTTTAGGTTTTTCTATTCACTGCTGTTCCTTTCGATTACTTACTAGGATGTTGAGGAAGGAGAAGGGAACTTGGAAGTAACCCATTCTTTATTGTCTTGGTAACTGGTTTGGTTGTCCATCTATTCCATTGTTTTCATTTCACATCTGTATCATTTTCAGTTTGTCACTTCGGTTTCTATTGCGTGATAACTACATTTTTCTACCTTAAAGAAAATTCAGTGTAATGGTGACGGTTATATGATGTATTATGAGGATTTACTAAAAGAAAATGAAAACAATGACATTTGATCAATAACTTTTTTTCTTATAAATTAATAAGAAAATTGCTTGTGAATCGAAATAACAGACAATTTAAAGTGTAAATCACTTTCAGATTATGTAAGCTTTTGGTATACTGATAATTCCCATTCTTCTTTTCTTCCTTACCAAACTTTTGAGCTGCTGAGGCTCAGGGCTCTTCTATTTTATGCAGGTTTCATTTTTATAGCGGTAAATTCCTATTTTGCTTTCCCCATGGTTTTTAGTTGGTGAGGGTCTGGGCGCAAACATGTGTTTTATCTAGGGTTCTAACTTAGCTATTAGAGGCATTCACAATTTCATTTTTCACAACCTCTATTTAAGGTAAATCATCTGAATTTAGAGTTTCTAAGATTTAAATATAAGGTTTACAAGTTGTCTCAATTATTTTGAGTATATCAATATATGTTAGGATTAGCAAGTTACTTTGATTATATATTAAGTATTTCAATATATGTTTTGATTATGGTAAAGATGGGAAGAGCCTACAGATCAGCCATAAAGAGAAAAGATAAAACAAATCTCATCAACGGTGAGATTAAGAAAAACAGTAAACAAGACAAGTTTCCCAAACAGCAAGGAGAACAATGAGACCAACACAAATTTTGAAAGGAGCAAGGAACTGAATACAGGTTTTGGAATGACCCAAAACCAACAATAGACAATCAAAGAGGTTTGAACCCAAACTTCAACAAAGGCCTTAAAGTAGGGGCAGATTCCAATATATGTTATGGTTGATAAATTATTATTATTAGTCTGAGTATTGCTGATTTGATTGTGTATGTTTTTTTCTCCATTAGTATTCGAGATCATGCTCTATGATCCTTGTTTATACCATTATCTTGCAGTTCTGATGTTATATTGTTCCTCTTTTTATCATTTTCCTTTTTTTAATTATGAGTTTCTTAAGAAACAGATTTCTTGTTCTTTCTCCACACTGGGTTTTTCTTGGTTCCCACATCATCTTTATCCCTTCCTTGTTTTAGCTAACAAGGTTTGTTATTCATCTTTAATTTCTCTTCTCTTATAATCTCATCTTGATAATAGAACATAAAATATGATCTGAAATCTTGATGAAAGAAAAAATTCACAATCAAATCCAAAAAAGAAATTTTGAAGAGATATTATACGTATCACTAAAAACTCACTGGAATTCACAATGGTTTATCTACCCCCACTATTGGAATGCACTCTCTTTATCTATCCCCATTAATGGGAGGAATCACTCCTAGCAGAAGGGATTATCTTAAACTTGCTTAGGCTAAAGGTTGAATAGCCTAACCTTTAAGTAGCTTCCAGTGAGGACTCCCTTACCCCATAGGAATTCTGTATGTATTGAAGGTGAGGATAGAAGATGCAGGGTTTGAGAACCATATGAACATGGTTTTTTCTTTTCAATATTAAAATGGGCCGTGAAAGAAGAGGACCAGTAAAGCAAATGTGAACTGTGTAAAACTTTAAGCCTTCTGTGGACTCTTCATCTTTATCGCTGGTGTGCTTAATTAACAATTGGTTTCTAAGTCTCGTCTTTTTACAAATAGAACGACTATTTATCTTTAAAAACTGAAAACTGGCTATCTGTTAAACAGAGCTCTCCATCAGGGCTTTGTGAATAAAGTACAACGCCTTGGAAGATGAGATGACAAGTAGAAATTAAAACAATAGACATCTCTGAAGTAGATTGTACGCAGATTAAGTTTGTGGTCCATAATCAGGCTAAATAACGGATAGATTTTTCTATCATTCGAGTCCTAAAATCGGATATGCTTTTGGATCTTTTGAAGAAGTCACTCCAAAGTCCAAACCTTGTTCTTAAGAAAATGGACCTCTTGAAATCTATCATGTTAAAACCCATATTCACGTCAATTAAACTTTGATCTCTCTATCAGTTTATGAACCACAGAACCGTCATTCTTCTGCTGGGTTCTGTCCCCTTCGATCCAGTTGTACCTGTCGGTCAATATTGAAATTTATCTTACTACCGATCAGAGTTTAATTCCCTAGGCTATCATAATATAATCATACTTATGTTTGCAATGATGTGTTAATGGACAGGTAAGTTGTGGCTTGTGCGATCAGTAAGTGCGCGATTGTTCTTAATAGCAAGATACGTATGCACAAAGGAATACTTTCTGAGAAAGTTGTTCACTGTTTTAGATTCAGTAAGGTGTTCTAAATTGGAGCTTCAATCCCTGCCTGTTTTCCACTAGGCATAGATTAACTGGATTTTTAGTGTGATGGTCCGTTTCGATTACTGTTTCCATGATTTCTGTGAGAGAGGGAAATAGAAAATCTGCAACACTAGAGTACCAAAGTAAACAAGTAAGATACATACTCTCGTGGCATAAGACAATCAAATAAACTACAATTAATATGGTAAAGCTTAAAACTCTAAATACAAACAACATTGTCTGTTTAGTTTCATTTAAGGAAATTAATGTATATTGTGTTTTGTTTTGTTTTTTAATTATTATTTGTAAAATAGTGTTACACATATTAACAAAAAAGTGTGGTGAAACAGTTATATCTTTAGAGTCTAGACAAGGCATCAGTTCCGAACATAAAATCATAAAACAAAACTACTATATGGTGAGAGTAGTAGCAAAGGAAGGAGGAGGAGGAGAAAGAACTCAATCATTTGGTTTTACCCCTGCATTAGCATGGTCTAGAGTCTCCATAGGAGGGTCTCATCCATCAATATCCTTTTCCTTATTATTATCTTTTTCATTTGCATGACCAAACAAGATAGAAAGAGCCAGTCGAGGGAATTTTCTGGAGTCAAACCAACCAATAGCACCCCGTATAGACCATCCATTAGTTCCTCTCATAATTGGAAAAGAAGTGGAGCACCAAGGAGAAGGCCACAACTAGCCTTACTAGCCACAATACCTTCTCATAGTAGGGGGAGAAGCTTGTGAGTGATTCTCCCAATTTCCTTGGGTAGAGAGGTTGCATCTACAATGGTGCCCATGAGGAGGGAAGTGGCCCTAGGAGGAGGAGGGAGATAGAGGAAATCTAGCAATAGCACAAGGGGCATTACCCTAGTGATCTAGTAACACCTATAGGTGAACCACCTCAAGTTCAAATTTATTGGCTTACACTTGAATTTGCAATAAACATAAAATTAATTATAGCTTTAGCATAAAGAAAAACATGACGATTCATAAAACAATTGAATATTTTAGTAATATTTCTATCTTTTCATATGTTGAGCATAACATCCACCCTAAAATCATGCCAAATCTAAGTTAATTGGTGTGGGATGTAAGGCCAATCTTCTTAAAGAACCATATACCACAATTTTCTTTTTAGTTTGAATGGCTTAAAAAAGTCATGTATCTAGGTCCAAATATTCTAAGCTCTAGGATAAAAATAGAAAAGGTGCTTAAGAGACTCCTATAGTCCACAAAAGGGACACTAGGGGTTAGAGACTCACAAATGGCATAACCTGAAGCCAACTAAGAGGTGTTAAAAAAGAAGACTCTAGATAAAGTGAGCCAAATTTGGTTCCAAAATTATCGACTAGATGGTATCGAATTTACATTTCCAAACTTAAACTGGCGACTACAAATTCCACTGTTGATTCAAGGTGGGAAGCATGGAAAAATGAGGAGAGAGATAATGATATCCTTGCCAAGGCTTATAATTCTAAAATTAGTATTTAGACACCACTTCTAATCTTTCCACCAAAATTTTCTGGTATTGATACCAATTTTGTGAATCATATCATTCAAGATGGCCCCAATATCCATATCAAAAGTTTCATTATTTTGATTAGAAGGATGAAACATGGCCTTGGCTTCATTCATTGAAAGGACAAGTTTGATAGAAGTTTTGGAAACAAGGTCATGAGTAGTTTTAATCAGTTAAAAAAAAAACTTAGAGAACAAACCAAAGGCATCTTTGCAAGAGGAATATTATTACCTTAAAAAATAAGAAACCACCAAATAGTCTATTAATTTTTGGAGAGACCATTATAGAAGCTAGAACCATTTTAAATAAGTTGAGGTCTCATGGATTCTCAAGTCATCCAAATGATTTTATCACAAAATTCCCTTAGATCTAACATCATTTTTCATAGTTAGAATGGTATGAAGTTCAATCTTCTTCCAAGAAAGCCACTCAACAAGATGACAAGAAGAGATACACTATCATACTAAACTTTTTAATATTTGTTGCCTTTAATGGCATGAAAAATCTATTTAGTGTAGAGAGTCAAACCCAGAAGGTAAGTGGATAATAATTCCCATCCTCTAAACTTTTGAGAGAGGTAGCAAAAATCCCAAACCACCTAATAAAATTCCCTGTGATTTTTTAAATACGCTTAATTCATGTGTGAAACCTTAAAGGGAATCCTAAATGAACATTAATAAACATGAATGATAGTGAGGATCTTAGATCAAACCTAGAATTTTCCTACCAAAGGTAAAGGTTTTGTGAACCAATAAGTTTTCTTTTTATTATTTTGGCAAGAACAACTTGCCACAAGGATGTACCTGAGATGCTTGGAAAGGAAAGAGAATACCCAAAAATCTAAAAATTTCACCATGATCAGAACTATAGGCTTTATAAAAAATATCTAGATAGTGAAAGGGTTGATTGATATTATTCTCCTCTTCCAAGAGAGAGAAAATAATTATTAAAAATGGCTATTAACAAGTTGATTTGAGGAATTGGGTAGAGAGATACCATTAACTAGTCCTTGAGACACATAATGATCTAGAAGGTAAACATATCATTCAACAAAAAGCACATATAGAGTCAGAGGTAGAGGACAATCATATCTTTAATGGACTTGAAAATCCTATAAGCACTCTAGATCATTGACCATTGATATTAATGCAAGTAGATTCATCTATAGAAGCATTCTAACAAATTGAATTAATCGAGACCCAAATCCTGAGGCTTGTAACATAGCTAGAATAAAAGGCCATTCAATTCATTTGTAAGCCTTAGAAAAATCATTTTTGATGAACATAGCTTGTATTTGAGAACATCATGCCCATTTCATACCTTCCCAAACTAAAATTATATTAATTTATATTTAGACTTGATGAAACTAGTTTTCTCAGGAATCACGATTTGAGGAAGGAGATGGCCCAACTTTAGACCCAAATTTTTGATAATGATCTTATAAGAGACATTAAGCAAGGTAATGGGTCTCAAGTTATAAATATCATGTGGGTCTCCAAATTTAGGTATGAATTTGATATTTATTTTATTAGATTTTTCCTAATGATTTGGAATGGACGGCTTCAAGATATACTTTATGTAGGTCATCACTGACATGATACCAAAGGGCCTTATAAAATTTACAAGGGAATCCATCATGACCAAGGTCTTTGACATTGACCATAATATGAATTTCTTCTTTGATATTAGCAATGGAGATCAACTGATCATAAAAAATATTGTTGAGTGGAGGAAAGCCAATAGGGAACAACCTTAAGGAACTCTTGTAATAAAAGCTCGCATTCATACTAATTTTATTGTCCTTTAAAAACTTTCTCATAGTGTTTGACAAAAACTTGAATAAAATCAAGAAGTTATTAAAGAACATTTTTCCCATCTTTGATTTGTTTAATACCATGTGAAGTATGACAAGCTCTAAGACCTTGGAAAAAATTATTTGGAGGCTCAATCCCTAACCTTTAACAAATATAATTTATCTTTGATTAGAGAACCTTTGACCAAATAATTATCAATAATTATATTTTGGTGGTGAAGCTTATCTAGCCTAACTTGTAAAGTAGGAGAGAAAGGGTTAGCTTCAAGGATCAAAGCACTCTTAAATTTTTCAATAATTATTATTTCAAAAATTATATTTTTTACTTGATAAGACCATAGAAAAATATGTATTAAAATGTAATTTGAGTTTGGTTGTTTATATTTATAGTTAAGTATATATTAAATTTGAGAAAATGATACAAAAATATATTAATTTGATAAATATTGACCAATAAAAATAGAATAATTATTTGCTACCTTTTTCTAGACTGCAGGAATCAAGTAGCCACCTATAAACTGTAGTGCACCTGTTAAACTTTTTTCACATGGTTGGTGATGTTGGTGCAACACGCCCTTCGATACCATAGGGACAAGGGGGAGACTAGACCTCATGACCTCTTTCCTGCAATAGGATTCTTTAACAGGTAGAGCTAGCCCCCCGCCCCAACTATTTACAACTTTTTGATAGAAATACATAAATTTATTATATTTTCTTAAAGATATAGTATAAATTACTATTAGTTATTTTACTATTTAAATAAAAAGATTCGGCAATATTTGTTTTACTAGAGATAAAACAAATACCTTTGATATATAAAAAGTTAGTAGTTTTTATTTTCTTATTTTTGGATATTTAAGAATTTAGATCGTGCCTCATTATTGAATCATATTCAAATTATCATGCCATTAGCAATTTAGCTCTTCACAAAGTCTTACACTTTCTAATGATGTTTGTATTTTAATTATACTCTTAAGCATCACATAGGCTACCTTTATTAAATAATTTAATTAGATTAGATTTCATTTGAATTTTTTCTCTTATTTTTTTTAATTAAAATTAAAATATAAAAAAGGATATATAAAAAATAATTAAGTTGATAATAGTTGAGATGATTTAGATATCTAATTTTTTGTTTTAGTGAATAAAGATTTTACTAATTTTTGAGAACTAAAAATATTTTTTAATACATTATTTACAAATAATGTAGGTGGTAAAAGGTAATACTTTCACATTCTATACATGATCAAGTCCAAAATAGAAATATTAAAATAGAATAAAGAGGTGTAGTCTTGAACATCAATAAACGCAAAA
>VCHN02003753.1:0-13421 GCA_007115665.2 Sequoiadendron giganteum
AAATATAATCAAATTGCTTTAATATATCTATCGGGTTTTAATGTGTTATAAGACAGGTTACTAAAGTGGCTACGAGATGCACGTGCTCAAAATCAATGAAGATGTTATAATCTCGATGAAAAAGCTACTCGACAGTTATGTTCAACACTGGTGAGTATCTTGAGTGAACATGATTGCCGATGGTGGAGATCAACGGTTTCCCACCATCGTGTGATCAGAAGATGCAAGGTGTTTACTGATCGCGATATCATGAACGCATGCCACGTGTATTTCTTTGGCGATGCATAATGTGGTGGGCCCTTGGTGCTGAGATGGAGATTATGTCAGGCTTTTTGAAGGCATCCGTTGGATGATCTGACAAAAGTGAATGATCGACGGTTGGAATTTGAATTCGCATCAAATGCGATTGGAGCCATTGGCGCGACATGCAAGTAAGATTTCATGGCGGACGAGACATCTACTGGCTCGATTTGATCGACATAAAGTGATTTTATTTCACTCTATTTTCTCACAAAGTATTCAAGCACCTTTGTGAAAGCATTTTCAGAGCCAAGGATGAAGTTACGAGCTGTCATAGCAAGGATTTGGTCTTCTACAAAGCATAAACGTCGTGAGTTGTTTTATGTGCTTCTTGGTAAATTTAATTGAGATTTTGAGAAGAATTGTGGTGTTCTTGTCAGAAAGCTTGTTGATAGCTATTTTAGGGCTATTGGTTAGTTGAATTGTAAGAAATTGCAAGGTTTTGCTATAATTTCATTTTTTGTATAGCCCTAGTCTGTTCGAAAGATTTGAAATTTTAAGGAAGCCCTAGTTTACTTGAGATGGCACCGCCAAAGCAACATTTTGGCCATGTTGATTATTTACAGAGGAATTTGTATGATGATATCTTGGATCAACTCCCATTGTCAACAAATGATAGGAAGAGGGGTTTGGTTTTGATACATAGAAGAACCCTAGGTGAAGGATTAGTATGCAAGAATTCCAACATTGTAGATGCTAGGGTTCCCATGACTGGTTTGGAGATGTTTAGGTTGTGGTATGGACAACGAAATTTGGCTCACCCTTTCTCAAATGGTTGGAGATATGACATGGGGAAGCTGGTGGTGCCAAATGTGTTCCCCGATGGATTTTCTCAGGGCGGTGGCAACACGTTATGACCCTGTAATGAGAGTGATCAGAGATAATGATGGAGGGAATTTATTAAGTATAAACAATGAAGAAATTCAACAAGTTTTTGACCTGAGTGAACCTAGTCCGTTCTTGATTCAGATAAATCTTGAGGAGATGAAGCAGGAGTATGCAAAGTGAAAGTCACTTTTCAGGTTGAAGCTTCTTCCTAGTCATTTGCAAGGGTAGGTAGTTCAAGGATTTATATCAGTCCAAGTGACCAAGAGCCTTTTAGGCTAAGTTGTTTTGCAAACCATTTCTTGGCTACCTTTTATTCATTGTGCCAAATTTTGGGTTTTAACCCTAACATGGTAATGCCAATTGCCTATATGTTTATGGGGGTGCAAATACAACACCCTAATTTCTCTGTGGTTTATGATTTTGCATCTTTTATGGCAGAGAAGATACATGAAGGGCTGTTAAAGTTGCATGTAGGGGATGTAGGCACTCCATTCTTTTGGTATTCCCTGCTGATGTACATGTTCTTGTACAAGAATGCTGACTTCTTCTCAGAGAAGATGGAGTTGAGGTAGGAGGTAAATGGAGAAAGATTACCAGTGTAGGCTTGGACTACAGATTTATCATACAACAGGGAGAGTTCTAGTTTTGTGCAATTTGACAATTGCTTTGCTTCGAGACTCAGGGCTCGGTTGACAGTAAATGTACCTAGGATCCTCGAGGATTTACATGAATTTCTCATATCGAAGGGGAGGAAGCCATATTTAAAAGTTTTTCACAACTGGGGTGACATTATCTTGTACCCAGTCAGCACTATTTTAAGGGTGTATGGCTTCCAAGGAACTCCACATATCCTCCCATTCAATGTGCCAGCAAGAGTGGGGTTTGCTGAGGTTATGTGGCAAATAGGTTGTATTCATGAAGACAACCTAACAGGGAAGGGAAAAGGGACTCTTTTCCTTGATTATACCATTGTGTCTGATTTTGTGTTCTCAAAGGGAGGATGGTTCCACTTTGGGAGGTTTTTTGATGATTTTCATTTAAGGTGTGGTCCCAGGTGACAACATGACCCTGAGGACTTCTTTTCCCTTTTTAGACAATGGATAAAAGGTGGCAGGTTTGCACATGAGTTCAATTTTCCTGAGGATCTAATCAGGAATGAATTTGATTTGAACAAGCAAGAATTGAACAAGGAAAAATGGATAGCATATGAGAAGTTATTGGACATTGTGCATAAAATGCATCCCAAATATGATCCATTAATGGAATTCACCCCATTCCACAAGAAAATTTATTTCTTGAAGGAAAAATTCAAGGAGATCCTGGGTGTTTTGATGACAAAGAAGGTCAACTTGGAGTTGGACTTCAGCATACAAAAGCCAGATGTGAGGCCTACTGAAACAAGGCCAACATATCAACCCATGATGAATTGGCCTCTTTATAAGAGAAAGAGGAGTGAAAGTAGTGATGAGGAGGAGGAAGATAAGAAAGGAAAATAAATCATGAAGGCATCAACACAACCAAGTACGAAGATCATAGCACCTGGGGGAATAAAGATCATTGATTTGGACTCATCACCACAAGATAATCCTGCACTACCACCATCAGAGCCAAGCCCTAAGAGGCAAAGAGTTGAAGAGGCACAAGAGACTATGATGGATGAAATCATTGGCATAGATTAGGACATGCAGGTTGGTATTTGTTCCCCTCCCAGGTCAACTCAATTGGTTTTTTTTGATATGGATGTGAAGGGACAGTGTGTGCAAGATACTAGGATGGAGGCATGCAAGAAATTTTTAGATGATGATGCATTTGTTAAAACTCCAATTTTATTACAAATGGTATGGATAATGAGACTAGAAGAATATCAAGACAAATACAAAAGGAGAAGAGAGTTGAAACCTGATAGGTCTAACCAGGAGAATGATGATGAAGTAAAGGCTGAATTGATGGAAGAATTCAAGAGCATCACTCCTGAGGAGGGGAGGAAATTAGTAACTCAGGCTAGTGTGATAATTTTTCCTAAATGGGATATAGTAGATGCAGTAGCATTTAATGCTATTTTAAAATCCAAGCATCCCATGCAAAATTTTGAGGAAGAGGTCAAGGTAGCATTGCAAGATTCTGCCTTTAGTGAGGAGTATGAGACCCTAGCAATTTGGGCATTGGCACCTCAGGGTAGAAAGACTAATGCTACTGACATTAGCCCAAACCTAAGGGGAGGGTTAATAATAAAGAGAGCCTCTAAAACTTCAACTAAAGAGGCTAAAAATCTAACTGTGAATGTGGCCAAACTGGCCCAGAAGACTGCTGAGAGGGAAGAAGCTAAAAAGTAGAGCTTAATGGATAAATACAATATTATAATTGGATAATACAACAGGGTGCATCAAAGGAATGTTGAGCTACAAACTGAGGTGGATAGGTTAAAGTATAGGCAAGTTGGGGAGTCCTCAAGTGCTCTTGGTATCATGACACTTACTTCCACATCAGGATCAGTACCTCCTACTTCTCCAATTGTTTCTACTCTGGGGTCCCCCATCCAAACTCCTTCTCTCAGTCCTACATTAGAGCCAGTTGAAGAAGAGATTGAATACTTTGTGGATCCTACTAAGAAGAAGTTGCTAAATAAGATTACAGAGTTACAGGAAGATTTAAAGGCAAGTGAGGAGGGAGCACTTGTAAAGCATAGTGAAGTTGTTGACATAGTTTTGAGGCACTTAAATGAAAATGTTGATGGCAGATTGCCATCAGTATATTCTTTGTATTCTTTATTTTTGGATGCAATAAAGAACATTAATAGGGATCAGGAAGTAGTTTTTCCCTTAGTTGAGAAGTGTATCCTTAGGGCCAATGATTTAGATATCATTTATAAAGCCTCTAGATTTGATACAGATAATAGGCCCCAATCATTAAGGCCTACTCAAATTTTTAAAGTCACTGCAGGGTTTTCAAGCCTTACCAAATGATTTCTATAGGAAAATCAGATAATTGGTAAAGAGTTTTGATGATTGGAGTGAAACATCTATACCTGATATAATTGATGCACAGGGAAATGTTAAATCACTGCAGCAGTGGTAGGATAGATTAGATGAGGTCATCAATGCACAAATCAAATTGATTTGTGATGCCTCAGACTATGACATGTTGGTGAGTTATATGGACAAGATCATTAGCACCAACACATTTTTGGAGTCTTTTGAGAGAGAGAAAAATTAGGTAGCGGTGAAATACACACCTTATAGTGCTAAGGTGAATGAGGTGGTTAATTTTGATTGGCCGATAGATGAACAATATTAGAGATGGGAGGATAAATACTTAACCAACGAAGAGTAAGATAGAGTAGACTACTGGTTGATAACAACTCAGTCATTGTAGTTATAACAGATTTTGGTTATGTTTTGATGGCAGTTTTGGAACAGGTTTCTTGAAGTTTGGCCGATGCATCAACCATTTTCAGCAGATGGGATAAACAAGAAGATTCTCTAGGGACTCAGCTATTGTAACAAATTTTTCAAATGTCACAAGGTGGTCCAAGTGATCAGTGACATGTGTATTTCTAGCCCGATGCTTGTTTGCTCCTTCAATCTCTATAAGAAGGATTTCAAGGCTAGAAATACAGGTTAGCAAGTTAGATAATTTTGGGTCAAGTCTAAGTAAAGTTGCAGAGAAAATTGTAAAAATCTTGTTGGTTCAATGAAAATGCAAGTTAGGTTTTGTGTCATTCTGTAGTAGGTTTTGAATTCATGGGACTTTGATGTTTCATGATAGTACTAGGATTTGAATAGGAATGATTCATTTTGAACTCATGTCTCTCCATTGTATAAGCATATTAGAATCTTGAATAAAATAATCAAGGGTTGTTTCGTTCATCTCACTGTTGTGGTGTGTATGATTCTCATTTTAGCTTTAATTCAAGGAATGAATTAAAATACTTGAATGGGGTCATTGGTGGATATGTTTATATAAGGATTGTAAGGCAATATTGTCAGAGATCTTATATGTTATGTGCTAAATTTGTCATGAATCCTTAGATGCTTATGAATTTGACTCCTCCAATAGCATATGACATTGGTCTAAGTTTTGCTTATTTGTGGGGTATAGTATTTTTTTGTCTTTGCTTAGAGCTTGCTACAAATTGCAAATCAATGACTATCTTAAGCTGTGAGGTGTTGTTGTAGTTATCTCATGCTTGAAATAGTTGATATTATTGATGAACAACCAATTCATTTTAGTATTATCCTATTATGTTGAGATATTAAATGAGATTATCTATTGTTGTTAATGTTATTTATAATATTGGTGCAAAGGTTGTAAGCACATTAAGGGATCACACTCTCGGGTCTTGCAGCGCCCAAAGTGTAGGAGGATTTGTTAAAGTCCTCGTTAGTTGGTCCAGGTCCTTCGAGCTACCCCTGATTGGAATTGGCAATTCCATAGGTAGATTAGAAGATAAACTTGGCTATAGTAAAAACAACCAACACTATCCCTTGGTCCTCTCTTTTTCCTGCTCTTGTATGTTCCCTTCTCTCTTTTTTCTCTTGTTAATTTTGATTTGTTTCTGCTTATTCCTTTGGCTTAGTTCATTTTTGCTTCTAGTTTGTTATTTCATTGTGTTTTGTCAAGTTTTTCTTTCGTGTGTCTCTTCTCTTTGGGTCTGTCCTTTTCTATTTATTGTTCATTCTTTCCTTCTTTTTCTAATTCTTGTTTCTCATTATTTTATGAGTATTCCTTACATTTTACAAATTATAAGTTTTTTCTAATTACACCGAAGGCGTATCCTATTTGCGATGAACGAGTTAAAATGGACCATCGACAGTTAATATTGACTGTGTACAGTGCAATACGATTGTAGTGATTTCATCCGTTCATCGCCACATTTTTTCCCCTCCATTTTGTTTGTTTGTTTTACTTCTTAATATTTTACTTGCAAACTCTACCCTTTTTTCTCATCCAGTGACACCACAATATTTACTGAATGAAGGTTTCAACAAATGAAAACAAATATCTACTTCTATAAATTTAATTTTAAAATTTGCTTTTATTTTTCAAGACTCGGACTGAATTAGTTAATTTGAATGTATGAAATAATTGATATAGTTTGGTTTAATATATCTATTTTAACTTTTTTAAAAATATGTTCATAATTTAAATATCGAATTTTGTTAATTAAATAGGTGTTAAAAGTTGAAAAGTTAAATTATAAAAATGTCTATTTTTTTGTTAATTAGAAAGAGATTAAAAGTGAAAATTTAAATTATTTTTAATATTTGTATATTGAATGGTTTTACTTGTTTTATATATATTAGTTATATATTTTTCAATTTAAAAAAAAATATATTTATAAAAATGTTTTTCTCTTTTTTTGTTAATTAGAAAGATGTTAAAAGTGGAAATTTAAATTATTTTGAATATTTGCATTTTATAAAGTTCATATATTAAATGGTTTTTACTTATTTTATAATTTGAAAAAATATAAAAAAGTAAATTAGAAAAATAATTAAAATTGTTTTAAATTTTTTAAGATTTTTTTAATTTTTTTTTTGATCCATAAGAGACAAGTGCCACATAGTGTCTAGTACTTGCCTTTATAGTATTTTAATTATAGTATTTTAGATTTAATAAAAATAAATGTAAGCTTTGTTAATGGAATAAAAGATAGTACATGAATTTATATTAATATTAATAATTATTAATCTTATTTTAGTTATATTATATAAAAATCAAGTATCTTATATAAAAACAATTATATATTAAATTTTTATATATTATAAAGATATTATAAATATCAAACAAAATCAAATGATAGTATAATATAATTAGAAGAAAAAATTGATAATTATATAAATATAAAATTTATCTAATAATTATGTTACATAAAAATATGTATAATATGAAATAAATTTATTATATTATATTAAATAATATTTATTGATTAGATAATTTAAATTTAAATAATAATTTTTTAAAATTATTTTATATAAAATAAAATATAATTAAAATGAAATGATTATGTAAAATAATTATAAGAAAGAATTGTGGGAGGTAGGGAGAGTGCCCTCCAAGGTGGTGGAGGATGGTGGCATGAACGACCATGTTGCAGCTATACGGGGGAGATAGTGACGGGTGGAAAGCCACGACGATAGGAGAGAGCTGACTTGCCCTATCAATCAACCGAATGCACGGGGAAGACAACTCATCTATCTTCCCGAGGTGTAGGAAATATTAAAATCCATTCATTCATTCACTTGCATTCAGACAAATCGCATGTAGGAGAAGGAGGTTGGCAGCGGTGGGTAGAAGTACTTATTTAAGGCTTGAAAAGTATGCTATGGGCATTTGTTCTAGTTTAGTGTTGTGGTTGAAGTCTGGATATCATTTTGTGAAGCACTTACTATTGGGAGCCGAATGGCTGGGTCCTTGAAATTTTTGATACAGGTTTCGGTTGTGGGTGTGGCTTAGTCTGGGGCAGACACCCCCATTTCGCTCAAGTCTAAGGATAGGCTGACCAAATTTCATTTCATAACAGATCAATGCCTTAAAAGAATTTTGCTCAACTATGAGCCTTTGGTGTTAGTTGTAGTCAAAATGGTCTTAGGTTCGAGTTTTCTAGAGGAAATAGAGTATGGGCACGATAATTTGCAGATATCTTCTCATTTTTTGGCTTCCCTATTGGATAATCTAGTCATTAAGATTGAAGCAAGGACTTTAATGAGGAAATTATTCATACCCGGACTGCTGGGTGGTATGGATGAGCTCCTTCGGGTGGTGGTGGAAGGGTGAGGATGTCTGCATCCATTGGAGGTGGTGAAGGTGAAGGATGAAGACACGGTGAAGATTTTTCCATTTCTCTTGGACCTTCAGGGTACTGGGTTGATGAAGCACCTGGCCATAGTAGCAGTTGCGATCATCTTCTTGAAGAAATGGTTTGGGCTAATGGCGACTGATAGCGATGAATGGAGAGAGGAGTTTGAGGACTTCGCGTTTCTGAATAAGTTTTTGTGAAGGGCAGTGTATGGTATTAGTATTTTAGCAGCTAGTTTTTTCTCTGTTAATGCAAAGTACAAATTGGTTAGATTGGTTTAAACGTAGACTGTTTAAAGTATTGAATGTTTGAAGCTATGGCCTATATTTTGGAGGATCCGTACAAATTTTTAATGGTTTTTTGGTTCTTGGTGGAATTGGTGAAATTAGCTTAATACCTGCATAGCAGACGGTTGTACTTTGGATCTATAAGTATAAATACAATATAATCCTTACGTATGAAAAAAAAACTATAAGAAAGAATTAAATAATTATTATTTAAACATAAAATTTATATAATACTTAATATGTATATAATTTATGTTAATATATATATTATTAATGCATTACACATATTTTTTTAGAAAGTTAATCAAGGTGGAAAATTATATTTAAACGAGTGCTTATATTATTATTTTACTTTCAGTTTCCTCCACCCCTGGTTTTACTTGAAAACCTTGCTTTGCTTTGTATAACATGTTGCATGAAAAGAGAGATGCAATGGATTGCTAACAATAATAGACAGTTAAATGTATCGTAAATTTTTTTACGGGGAAGAAAATTGTTTGGATTTCACTACAAGAGGACTGCAAAATTTTGAAGGAAGGTGTCCTTTTCAATTTCTTATTTTCATTAGCAGTCATTGCTCATTTTTTTAGGAGAAATTTGTGGAGCTGGTGTCCCCATGTATATTTGATATTGCTTCTTATTTTTAAACAGTCATTTTAAATTGTATTTTTTAAAATGTATATTTTTTAAATTGTTTTTTCCTCTATTAAAATAAGAACATAATTCAACTGTATATTCTTATATTTAATTATCAATCCTTGCCATTATTTTTTATAAACTGTATATTTTTATATTTAATTACCATTTGTTGCTCTGTTAATTTTGACAAAGAATTATTGATAGGGAATTCAAATCTATTATTATTGACTAAGAAATAACAAATGAAGACATTCAGATCTATTATAATTCTCTCAATCTGTACAAACAAGAAAGGATGCTAGTAGAATTTGCATTCAATTTTACACTAATTATCTATGGTGCACAATTATAAATAAAGATATAAATAAAGATTAAAAATAGTTCATACAGTTATAAAGTTCAAACAATTATAAATAAAGTTAAAAGCCAAATCTATGTTGCAATTAAATTCTTTAAAAATGGGTAGATTCAGGGAAAGATCTATATTTCAAAGAACTGTAATAAAATGTATACTTTCAACAAGACTGAAAATTTAATTTTCTATATGAAAATATGTATCTTGTTGTTGCACTGTATCATTGTAGGAAAAATTTTGAGGGAAAATTCAGAGGGAGTAATTGAAGGTAAATAAAAAGCAGGGAAGGAAATTTATAAAGCCACAGAGCATTTTTCACAATAAGCAGTTGTTGCTTATTTTCAGCCCCCCCTATTTTTTGACAACTTATTTTTAATTTCCTAAATAGTAGCTACTCCTTTAAAATAGGAAAAGATTCTAAATTATCCTCTCCCAACAATCAAATTTATGCATAGGAACACTCGTGCTACTTAAATTTAAGCATAAAATAGAGTTAAGCAGCTACATGGGGACATGAGGTTAGTAGACAAGTCTTTCTTTTTCTTTTGTTTATGGTATTATTTTATTGTTTTCTCAATTTTTTTTAGTCCTTTCTCTTCTCCCTCTCCCTTTATTAAGACCTGTTCTGCAATCTCATTTCATTTTTCCTCTTCGTGATGATGGATCATTGTGTGTGATCTGAAAAGTTGACAAAAAAACTTAAACAGTTGAATCCAAAAGCTATATACTGCAACGTTATGGAGCATGGACTGTGGAAAACTCATACCAATTATAGAATAATTATATTTTAAATTTTAATTATAATTTGTATAATAAAATAAATCTAAAATCTAAATTAGAAGCTAGAGAGAGAGAGATTTGAAACTAAATTTTGATTAGATAGTTACATAGAAAGAGTGAGAGAGATAAAGAGAAATAGGAGACAAAGACATATATAGAGGTAGAGATATCCAGAGATAAAAGAGGGAGAGGGGGAGATAAATAGGGATGTCAAAAGAGAGTAAGAGAGAGAGAGATGGAGGGGTAGAAATATGGAGAGAGAGGTAGAGAGGGATATATATGGAGAGATGTAGAGATAGACATATTTATAGAGAGAAAGAGAAAGAGAGATATTTATATCTCAGTCTTCCCCTCTATCTTTGTGTTTCTCATTATTTCTCAATTTATCTTCCTCTCTCTCCCCTATATCTCTCTATATTTGTCTACACTTCTCTCTCTATTTATGCATATCTATCTCTATCTCTATCTCTCTCTTTCACTCATATACACAAACACTCCCTATTCCCCTTCTCTATCTCTCTCCCTCTCTCTCTTTCTCTCACTCTTGACCCCTCTATCCATATCTCTATATTACTCCCTCTCTCCTCTCTATCTATTGAGCCATATCTTCCTCTCTCCCCATATCACTCTCCCCATATCGATATCTTTCTCTACCTCTACCTCTACCTCTATCTCCCTATCTCACTTTCTCCTTCCCTATCCCCCTCTATCTATATTTATATCTAAGTCTTCCTCTCTATCTCAGTGTTTCTCATTATTTCTTAATTTATCTTCCTCTCTCCCCTATATCTCACTATCTTTTTCTATGCTTCTCTCTTTATTTATGCATATCTATCTCTATCTCTATCTCTCTCTTTCACTCATATACAAAAACACTCCCTATTCCACTTCTCTATCTCTCTCTTTCACTCATATACAAAAACACTCCCTATTCCCCTTCTCTATCTCTCTCCCTCTCTCTTTCTCACACTCTTGACCCCTCTATCCATATCTCTATATTACTCCCTCTCTCCTCTCTATCTATTGAGCTATCTCTTCCTCTCTCCCCATATCTCTCTCCATATCCATATCTTTCTCTACCTCTACCTCTACCTTTGTATCCCTATCTTGCTTTCTCCTTCCCTATCCCTCTCTATCTCTCTATATCACTCTCTATCTATGTTTATCCCTCTCCCTTTCCCTTTCTATATATTGAGCTATCTCTCTCCCTCTTCTTCTTCTCTCTCTCCCTCTCCCTCTCTACCTATCTATCTCCCTCTCTTCCCCCTCTTCTCTATATCCCTCCTCTACCTATCTCTCTCCCTTTCTCTTCCTCCCTCTCTCTATCTCTCCCCATATCTCCCTCACTCACTCCCTCCCTACCCCCTATCTATCTATTTGTCTCCCTCTATCTCTAGACATGTCTCTCTCTCCTTCTCACTCTTCCTAGAACTCTATATTTATATCTCTTTCCCCTTTATCTCTATATCTCCATATTTATTCTTTCATCTCTCTCTCTATCTCTATCTCATTATCTCTCCATCTCTCTACCATATATATCTTCCTCACTCTACTTCTCTTTATATATCACTTCCCATCTCTATATGTATCTTTCTATATATCGCTCTCTCTCTCCCTCTCTCCTTCTCTCCATATCACCCTCCTCCATCTCCATCTCCATCTCCATCTACATATCTATCTTCCTCTCTATCTCTATCTCATTACCCCTTTCTTGATCTCCCCCCTCTTTCTCTGCCTCTTTATATCCCTATCTTTCCCTCTTCCTCTCTTCCTATTGCAAAATTAATATGATTCGAGTAATGGAGCTTGATTATCTTCCTAATTCAAAGGTTTTGTAAGTGGATGCATAGTTGGTTTGAATTTATCATTTATCCATTGAGACATTTTGGCGTACCCATTGCACACCAATGTGTAATTGCTAGTTATTTGTTACTTTTAAATTTTTTGTTTGTTTTTAATCTCTTTTCAATTTTCTTGTTAATTTATTTTAAATTTATGCATTTTTAATATATTCTTATTTGTAATTTTATATTTTCGTACAATTTATTTTCTAATTAATTATTTATAAAGAGATTAAATTATAAAGAGATTATAAGTATATAAATTATAATTTATATGTAAACATATAATTTATAAATTTTATGTTTACTTATAAATTATAATTTATATACTTATAATCTCTTTATAATTTATTCTCTTTTAAATTTGTTATAATTTAAAAACATATTCCTTATTTGGTTATTTTCTCTTTATATATTGTATATTTTAATTTATTTTGTTTATTGTTAAAATTATATGTTTATTTTCTTGTTATTTATGATAATTTTTGTCTATTTTTAAATTTTATTCCTATTAATTTTTTGTTTGTTTATGCCTAATTTATTGTTATGTTTTTTATAAAATATTTTTCTTTTAAACTTTGGATTTTTAATATTTTATTTTTTGGTTCATTTAATTTTTACTATAGAGGGGGTTTTAAAACAACTTATGCCCATCAATTCATCTAAGTCGGGCCCCTTTTGATTTAATGTTTTAATTCTTTCGCCTCACTTTATTTTTCTCTATTCTAAGTTGGCCCTGTGCCCCCATGTTTAAAAACAACTTAAGCCATTGTTTGGCGTCGGTCTAGGTGATGTCCCCTTATGCCTTTAATAAATGTTTTATATTGTGCAAGGATTAAATTTTGATGACCATTGATCAACCATCATTTGATCGCAGTCATTCCCTGCCATCCCACGATGACCCCACCATAGAGACTCAACCGATTGCAATATCACAAACGAGCACCACGTGTCTCATCTGGCAATGTCGAAGGGATGATGAAAGTTCTTTAATATATTTGTTAGGTTTTAATATGTTATATAGCAGGTTACTAAAGTGGTTACAAGATGCATGTGCTTCAAATCAACGATGATGTTATAATCTAAATGGAAAAGGTGCTCGATGGTTAGTGACAAGGTTGGCGATTATGTTGAGTGAACAAGATTGTCGATGGTTGAAATCTACGGTTTCCCTCCAGTGCATGATCAAAATTTGTGAGGTCTTTATTGATCGCGATATCATGAGCGAGCACCACGTGGATTTCTTTGGCGATGCATAATATGGTGGGCCCTAGCTACTGTGATAGATATTGTTTTAGCTTGTTTTGGCAACCGTTCGATGATCTGATAGAAGTGAAAGATCGATGGCTAATATAATAGGCTTGACTTGCTTTATATTCACTACTCTAAATGGTGCCATAATTTTAAATTTAATTAACATACTCTAAAACCTAACAAAACCAGGTTGTAGCTTGTCAAATTGGAGAAGTGAAAGATCAATACTAGTGCTGAGGAAGAGTTTGGAGGGCTGAAAACAAGGTCAATACCAATGTTGAGGAAGAGTTTGGAGGTAAAACAAGGTCAATACCAGCACCGATGAAGAGTTTGGAGGA
>VCHN02005088.1:0-10379 GCA_007115665.2 Sequoiadendron giganteum
ATAGTGATGATGGCTTTTATATTGAGATGTGATGGTACACTTATTGATGATTATTGATTACGACATGATTTTTGGTTCGCATAGTTGATTATGTGAGTTGATATTGATATATGTTCATTTGTAGTTATTTGATGTTTTAGTTTCGCTAGATTTGATGTGATACTGTTTTGGTGAAGGGGATGGGATTGCATCACTCGCTTGTGAGCGCCCTACGATTCCACTATTTTTCCTTCACAATGTGATTATTCATGATCTATATACATGTACGATGTATGCTTTGATTGCAGGTTTGCAGGTACAAGACATCGACTCCACCTAGATTCATAGGGTTGAGTGTGTCCATTGCCCAACATAATAGTTGATTGGGAGATAGTAACAGGGTTTCCTTGTTAAACCACAACCCTAGTCATAGTGTGTCATCAGTCCTTGTTTTGGTCATGCTTTGTTGTCATGTTGTCCCCGTTTGCCTTGTTGTTTAATTATTTTGCAAGGTATGCTTTGTGGGAAATTAATGTTAATTAATGTTTATAGTGTTTTAAATTGATTATTATTTAATCCTGATTAATGTTGTTAGAAGCCTTAAATTTGATTTAATTTATTTTGTAGAGTAATTTAATTATTTAGATTAAATTTATTTTACATAGTGATTAAAATTGATTAGATTAAATTTGATATTAAAATTGTTAGATTATAAAAGTTTTGTTTAATTAATTATTTAAATTAATTAAATAAAGTTGTGAATTTAATTGAATGGATAATTACATTAATATTTCATTTTGAATTATAAATAAACAAATATCTTAAAATATCTTGTGATTAATTTGGGAAGATATTTTGGGATTGTGACATGAGTTAGAAATTAATAAACTGGTGTTGGAAAATAATTCACGGAGAGAATTATTGCTTAATAGAAAGAGGCTATTTCATGGGAATGAAAAAGATATTTTAGAGGTGGTTGAAAATTGGGGAAGAAGTTCTCGAGAAATTAGCTCTGGTTTTGTTTTCAACTTTCTGGAAAAGAGAATTATTTTGGAAGAGGTTTTGATAATTTTGGAATATGAAGGCGAGGTTCTACTTCAAACTTCGATTCTTCAAGCTTCTGAAATAGGTTTTTTATTGTTTTATTTAAATACAAATTGGAAAAGGCTATTAGAATTAGTTATTGTCTTGGAAAAGATTGCCAGTACAATGAAGAAGATTTATTTGTTTTAAAGCTTTGATTATGCTTTGAAATTGGAAAAATTGCCGTGAAAGCTTTAAAACCTCTGTAGGAATTAATTTTAAACAATAGAATTCCCAGAAATATTTTATAGACAAATTTGAAAACCTTTGTAGGAATTGATTTAAATCTTCCTGTCAAAAATTGTAGAGAATCTCTGATTGTATTGGAAAGATCTTCCTGTAGAAGATTATTGTTTTTCTTCCAATTATATTTATTTGGTTGGGGAAATTATAATCCTCTGGTAAATTTGAATATAATCTTCTATAGAATTTTTTTGTCAAAAATTGCTCTTCAAAAGCAATCATTTGATATATATATATATATATATATATATATGTATATATTAGTATATACATATATATACATTATATGAATTCCCTGTAGAAAAATTATTTTGAAAAAACCCAGACTATATTTCCGTATGACGATTTTTATTTAATCGCATGTTTTTAATTTTGAAAAGTTTAATAAGTATAAATGTTGGTATGGGGGCTGGGGGATACCCCCACAGCCATCACCCCATAGGGGAGGCGGGCTATGAAGGAAACACCTAGCATTGCCATCACATGCCGCGCCCCCTATGTGGGGGTTTTGCTGTGTAAGCACAACCCTAGGACTTTAATGAATGACAAAATTCGTCCGCCATTCCTTCTATTTCGATTTTAATACTTGGCATTAAAATATACATGATATTATATGCATATATATATATATATATATATATATATATATATATATATGCATAAATATATCAATATATATTTATATATATATTTGTGTATATATATGTGTATATATATATATATATCTATATCTATATATATAATTTGTGTTTGGATATTTGTAATTCATTTTTAAACAATTTAAATAATATATATTTGTATATATGTAATTGTGTATATATATTCAAATATATATATATATATATATATATGAATTTTTTTAATGGGTGCATGTAAATGCACAAATTAGATGATTTAAAACAAAATGATTTAAAAGGGAAATTGATTTTTATATAGATGTAATTGGGAAATTGAATTAAACAATTGGATTTAATTTCTTTATTGTCTATAAATGAAGTTGCATTAAGATAAATTATTTTGAGCAATGTATTATTGTTTTTCTTGAAATGAAATTTGGATTAAGGAAATCTTAATGATAGTTTTAATTACTTGCCTGAATTGCTTATTTAATTATGATGTTTTCTTTGTTCACTTAAGTGGGAAAATTTGTTAGTTGTGAATGTGTAAGTCATCTAGATGTTGTAATATTGTGTGGGGGTTGTTGTGATATTTTGTGCAGCCCTTTGTTTTCCTTGGGTAGTGCGCTTGGTTGTGATTTAGTTTAGACACCCAGTTACTACGAACGGGATGTGTTACCTTTAGCATTATGGTTGATATTTATTATCGGTTTTTGTGCACTTTTTTCACCCTTGGGTTGTGGATTAGATCCTTGTGTTTTTAGTAGGGGAGTGGCTCTCAATGGGGGTCGACACACAAAGTGGTGTCAAGGTAACTCATGTGAGATTTAGATAATTCAATGGAAATTAAATTAAATTATTAGGGGAAAGAGTAGCTCTTAAACACATAACTTGTTAATTTTTCCTCGCTCATTGTCTCAAGGGCTCGTTTAGACTTGAGATGAGATGAGAAGGCCTAGAATGGAAAGATCGTTATCTTGTCTCTTTGAAAGATATTTGATTCTGCATTGTTTTGCATGTGGGGTTGGGGATCGTGAGAGGCTACCAAGGTAACCCAAGATGGGGATCGAGGCCTAGGAAGATCTTCTAAGGTAACCCATGCTACTTTGTGATGACACTCCTATGATAACAGTTTATATTGTTTAGTTGATGTACTTGATTCTTTTACTCTGGAAGCAATGTAACCTCGATGTTATGTATTATTCTTGTATAGTTTAGTCTTATGGTTATATGTGTCTAGAGGTTGCTGGTTATACCTAGGAATCCCTTTTACTATCTCCTAGCATAGGGGGTGGGCCTTTGGGTACCACTTGGTTGGGTGGAAGGTGCACCATACACCATTGGGTTTCCACTTCATGTTCATCATGGTGGGATCTTCCAGATTGGAGAGCTCGCATGATCTAGTTGCTTTGTACCTTATCTCGTATGTTCTATTGGATTAGTTGGATGTTATTGCATATGTACTACTCCTCTTTTGTACTCGAGGAGAATCCTTGTATCATTGTAATTGTAATATTTTTGTATGAACTACCTCATTTTGTAAATGAGCTTTGTAACTGATATATTGAATTATTACAATCTATGGATAGTTTTATTATGTACTTTGCAATCTTCTAAATTGAGTTTAGTGTTATTGGATCTATGTTCTTTATTTCATGACTACAATTTATATGATATGGATTAGTTTACTTTTGTATGTTATAGGTTTCAAATGTAAGTGTTGTTGTGTACCTTAGAGGATGTATGCATTAAGTTTAGTTCACTTTACTTATTATTGATTGCACTTTTTCTTTTCTTTTTAAATTATGCTTCTGTTGTATTTGCATCTTCCTCTAGGGTTACATGGCAGGACGTTACACTACAATCAAGGTGTTCCTAGAACTTTCAAGTTAGGTGACCTGGCTCTCTATGATAATCAAAGAAAAGGGAAATTTTAGTCCTAATTGGTTAGTCCCTTACATTATCATCTTCATGTATGGTTTTGGTGCCTATGGATTGTCATCTATGGATGGGACACCTCTAAGAAAACCTATTAATGTGATGCACCTTCATCGATACTATACATAGTTTCTATGTGTCACAAATAGGACACTCGTCCCTCGTGGATTGTAGCATACCACATGTCGACATCCCTTCATCAACACATGGTTGGGTTTTTCGTTATGATGTGAACATGTATGTGTGTGACATACATACATGTGTTTTATTATCTTGTGTATCTATGCATCACATTACATCTTTTGGTTAGGTAATTAGATCATCATTGTATTTTATTAACATACATCCATGTGTGTTTTATTAGATCATGATAGCATCTAATCTAAACATACATCCATAAGTATAACATCCATCACATAATCATACATGAAATTAAAAAACATACACATAAAACAATGAACACCATGATATTAGAATCAAAATCTCATGGATATATGTATAAATATCAAATGTATGTCATGTACTTGTATCGCACCACTTTCATAAAAAAAAATAGTGGTTGTCATATATCTATAAATGTTTATACATCCCAAACAATTCTATATAAAATATATGTATCATCACTACAAAAATGGTTTGTACCAAAATAAACATCTAATGCCCAAGTGGATGGCTCCCTGAGCCCTCCGACTCTAGTGGTGGTTATGGTCTCAACTAGACGATAGATATGGAGTGAGATTTATGTGACTGTGAGGATGACATGCCAGCCCACAATCCTTTGATCTCACCCTGAAGTGAGGCTATCTATAGCTCAACTCTCCATAGGGCCTCCCTCAGCTCTGGATTAGCCACCGACATCTAAGGTGTTGGTTGCATTCTAAGGTCATCAAGTTGGCTCTAAAGAGTGTCACATGCCCCCTTGTCACTCTCAACTCTCATCCTCACCTCATCTCTCTTAGCAAGGGAAGCCCACAGCTTCGTCAATCCTTGATCCCTCTATCCTTTGGCAATGGTGAAATCAACAGTTCTCTAGATGACCTCCACTCATGCCTCCTTGTATGTCATCCTCAGGCATGCAACCAACTGAAAAATAAGGGCATGTCACCCCCATTGAATCCATCTTGTATCCTTGTAGGATGATCCCCTAGATAGGCATAGGCAGGGGTCACCTTTGATATTCATTGTGTGATGAACACCGTCCACTCTTTTGTTTCCACTGCAACCATAGGGAAAGTGGGATCATAAATACCACATGACATATATACCAAAGCATAAACATATACATGAGCTAAAACTAAAATTATTGAAAGAAAATAGCATAAATAAATCCAACACCTAGATCCTCATCTTGCCAGTGTGGGTCAGGGGGAGGAGCAATGCTAGGTCATATGCCTCCTACACCAAATGTTGCTATTGTTGTTGATGTTTCCAATAGGCTAACATACGTCATTGGTACCACCACTAAGATTGGGATGGTTGGTGGAGGGGATGATAGCCTTTGTTGCCACCTCAACCTTGCTATCATTGTACCTTTCTCCTCACCCTGTTGCTGCTCTACACCATCGTCTTTGCCTCTATCACCTCCTCCTCCTGCTAGAACCACCTCCTCCTAGACACTGAGATCCCCTCTAGGGGCATCTACTAAAAAAACTAGAGTAGGCATTTTCCATATCCACTAAGTCCTATAGCCAACTGTAACACCCATGTCATCCACCTACAACATCGATGGGTTGTCTCGATCCTTTGCCTCATCGTCGATGGGGACGATGTTGGTAATGGTGGGTCACTGATAGTCATCCAACCTCACTGTGCTCCTCACCTCTTGTATGTATGATGGTGGCATCGATGGGATATTCTATACAATGTTAAATTGCCTCATCACACGTTGCCAATAATAGGGCATAATAATGTAATCTTTATGACCTATCAAAAATTATTCATGTTGCATGTTTTGTAGCTGACTATGGTCATTGAACCATCTCATCAATCTATATGGTTGTCATTTGATATGGTCGACTTGTATGGTATCAAACTGAAGTCGCCAAAATTGGAGGTCCTTGTGCCCCCACTCTTGTACAAGCTCATACCAATGAGCCATGGGCATACTGTACTCTCTCATTCAGAGATAGCCAATAGGTTGGGTGCATGTAATGTGAGAAAATTCCCACACTTTTAGAAGGGTGCATGCAATGATGCTCGCATACTCGTAATGCACAAACCTGCCCAACTCATGGTATAGGTGTGCTAGCATGTTATAGCCCCACACAAAGATAGTCATATGCTGCTCCATTGCTCTAATGGTATGGATGAGGCCCATGTGCAGGTGCGATCCCTACCCATCCATGGTGACCCACATGGTGACTATAATAACAATCACCCTCTACACAAGGGGGACCACCATGTTTCCCTACTCAAACTAGCATATGTAGATATGGTTGGTCCCATTGCCACTGTCCTCATGCCTCAAGTAGTACTAGATGCCCTCAACTCACTCTCGGGTAGAGAATGTCTCATCTAGTGCCACCTGTTTTCCATGGATAGGGAGGTTGGTGATGCAGTAAACATCCTCTAGAGTGGTGGTCATCTCACTTGATGGGATCTAGAATGTGGAGGTGTTCACATTCCATCGCTTCATCAATGCCATCAGCATACAGTCATGGTACAACATATTTGACATTGTGTAGGCATACCACAAGCCTACATAGAGAAGAAGTTTCTCCTCATTTGGAGTCATGTATCGAGCCTATTGCGGACAATCTGCAACACCCATCCCCTAAACCATTCTCCCTAATCTTGGGATAGTCCTACAAAATTGAAAAGGTTCATGTCAAAATAATATGTCTCAAACATTCTATCTTCTACATCAAAAAAAAAAATTAGCCTCTAAGATGTGAGCATGCCATGTAAATGTCTGTGTCGTGTGTGTGTCCAATATCTTCCATCAATAGGTGGTTGGATGCCAGCGTGTAAGGCAGACCCTAGTGCGTCCAGAGGCCTCCAACATGCAGGTGGGATGTCAGTGTTTCGACAAGATGATTTTGTGCTATCAGGATGCATGTGCTCTTTTTTGGGAAAACTATAAAAAATACTATAAATCTCACAAAAATTGAGTTCTCAGACTCACTTGGGCAACCTCGCAACCCTCGTCAACTTCCCGATGCAACTGGTTGATCCTAGGCTTCTTATAATTCATCTATGAGGCATTTTTTGGCTTTTCTCTCACAAAATTCAACAAAAATCTCGTAGTGAATAGTGAAAATGACCCTTCTAGGGCCCACTCGGGTATATATAGGCCCCCCTTGGGAACCCATTTTTCTTGTTGATTGTGGTCTCGTTGTTCTTCTTTCTTTTACCCCACCACGTTGGGGGAAAATTAGGAGGGGGAATATACTCACTTCTTCATCATGTTTTCTTTCGAACCAGAAAATTTTTCTTGAGCATCCTTCTCACCTTGGTAGCTTCTTTTGATTTTTGAGCTAAACTAAAATTTGAGTTTCGCATAGGGTGATCCTAGTAGTTTACAATTTTTGGCCAAACTAGACACTGAAATTATTATTTTTAAACTAAATCTTCACATTCGGGCACCTATAGCGGCTAAACCGTGAGGAATTTGAAGATGATGCAAACTAAAGTCTCATCACATTATTTTTGTAGATTCTAAAAATATTTTTTTCAAAATTTTTGGAATAATATTGCACTTCTTTTTCCATCTCTCACAAAAACTGGTTTTTTTCAAAAAACAACATTTTTAAAAAAGTGACGATCACCATATACAACATAACTTTTTTTGTATGAAGGATGAAATTCTAATTTTTTCGAATATAGATTTGTAACTACAATATCTAGCACTTTCATTTGGTCTCACATTTTTTTATTCAATATTTTTTCCTTAATAGAGTTTCGTAGTCAAACCATTTGCAATTCAGACATAGGCGGATTGTACACAACATAACTTTTCTTATATGTATCAAAATTCAATTTTTGTTTTTTTAATGGATCAAGGACATCAATACCCAACACAAAAATATTAAAAATATATATATTTTGATAATTTTCTATTTTTCCACATGTGCAAAATAAAGAGCTTGATTTTCAGTGAAAAACCTGTGTTTAATAAAACTAAAAAAACACATACATAATAAAACCAAAACATATTAAAATTATATTTCTGGGATAGCTCATTTTGAGGACTACCATAATCATTTGAAATAAATTTTAAATGAATTCATTTGATCCCCCAAAAGGTAAATCAAAAGTGATTTTTTATCAGCATTTTGATAGGTGTAAAGGAGACTCATCTATAGGTATGGTTTAAAACTAGCGAGGTTCTATCCAAGGGGGTTTGATCAAACCCTCTTCAATTGGAATCCTTAAAATGGAACTTTTAAAGGCTTAAATCATTATATTTTCTAAAAATATGTGATTTCAGCAAAAATCAGTTCCTCTCAAAAATTGTAAACCAGCTTTGTGGGATCACCCCATAACAAAATTTTATTCACATCAGATGCTATATTTTTTTACTAAGATCGATCATTGGGGGCATCATCAGTACCTACCTACTGGAACCCTACAGCCTCTACAATATCCTTTTTGGCATGTAAATCCGTAAAATTCAAATTTCTATGTTTTCTCTAAGTAATCTTTTTTCTACTTTAGTGCAGCTATTTTTTCCTAAAATTCAGCCCACTAAAGTGGGGGCAAAATGTAATGTAAAATTGCACCTTGGGGGAAATTTCACATTTGACCCTCATATTTATTACACCTAGTTGCATTTATGAAAAGAACCTTATGGGTTAGAATTTCACAATTTCAACTCCACGAGGACCAACGATGAAGCGATAATAGTTTTCCACCTCATTTCTCAAAAAATGACGAGTTGGACGCCTGCACGGTGGGCGAATGTATGTGTAGCGTGCTAACATCCCTTTATTTTTCTGAGTTTAAATGGGGAATCTTGGAATATTTGACTCATGATACGTGTCTCTGTAGTCAAATTATGAGAGTTACGCCTCCTCCTGCCCAAGCAACAACACAAAACTCATTCTTTCACTCTCATTTTACAAGTTCTCTAATTCTAACACTTCATTCTCTTGCTCTGACTCCACTCTCTAGCTCTTTTCTTCTCAATCTTTCTTCCACAATGAAGCTCTACTAGAGTGAGGTCCCTCCAACATCCAAAGCTCTCTTGCAAGTGCTCAACAATGTGTCTATCAAGCTAAGAGGGAGCCACAGACTATTTGTAATGCTCTCCTGCTTCTTGTCTATTTGTGAATAGATACTTTATTGCATCTTTATCTCATTATATGGGTTCTCCTCCTTGAGTGAGGTTTAATTTTATCGCCTTGTATCTATTTACTTTGTGTCTATTTCTCTCTATCTATTTGGTTTTCTATGGATGTGGGAACACCAAAATGAGGGTTTGACTACGACAAGCCTCAAAATAGCCCCATAATTTTCTCTCATCCATCTTGTGTATAGGTTGTTTGTGTGAAGATTGGAGGAAGGTTTCAAATGCATGACCTCTTGTAAGTAGGTTCTCTACCTTCCCTGCATGTATTTTCAACATTTCTTTTTTTCTATCAATTTAGCTAAATAAACAGACCTCATATCTGAGCTAGTTAGTAGGTTCTTAGTATTTCTATCTATAGGTTTAGTGCTCTACTCATACAGGATGCCAATGTGCCTTGGGGAATTTAGCGTGCCGCACTAGTGTCTCACTCTCATGATTTTGTCCTTTGGCTAAGAATTACTCCTTGTGTTATAGAGATCTCAGTGTCCTAATCTTTCAGCCTCTAAAGTAGTTTGTCTAGCTGTCATTTCTAATATTTTTCCTTTGGGTTATTCTTTGCAATTTCTTCATTCTCCCCTTCAGTTCAATTAAGTAAAACTCGAGGTAGTTTAGGGAAGTTCATTCCCTAGGATTCTCTTGGAAAGCAAGAGACTTGTGAGCAGTGAATCCCCTTACTCTACAAGTAGTATAGGTATATTTTGTATGCCTTGATCTATTTTCATATTTGGCATTACTCATGTAGTGGGATTTTCTAGATATATGCCTAGTTATCCTCTTTGATATCTTGGTTTGTTGGTTATTGACGTGATGATGAGTTTGCATGTTTCATTGGTTTTGAATCTATGAGTTATGAAATTTGTGGATTACCTATCCACTTTCTTGTAGTGAGATGACTCAGATGTGGGTTGTCTATCTCCATAAGATTGTTTTAGTGTAAATGCAAACTTTATTGGTTGGCCTTGTTTGTAGTCATTTATCCATTGGTATGTTGCATTGAGATAGGAGGATGGATATATAGAGACTTGATTGCATATTTTAGATTGGTATGTTGATGGCATGAAGTTATATTTATGATTTGTATAACCTTGTTTAAGGTATAGCTAGCTTGGATGAGTTGTAATTTGTTGTGGTTTCAATTATAGGGTAAACCCATAATAGTGGTGTACAATTTTGATGAGGAAGGAAATTTGTAAAAATTCTCAGACATTCGAAATTTCATGTTTTTAAGG
>VCHN02001476.1:0-22064 GCA_007115665.2 Sequoiadendron giganteum
GAAGGAGCAAAAAGCATTGGACCAGAAATACACCTGTCACTGGTCACTTGGACCACCTTATGACATTTCAAAAATTGGTTACAATAGCTGAGTCTCTAGAGAATCTTCTTGGTCATCCCGTCCACTAGAGAATAATTGTTGCATTTGCCAAACTTTGAAAACTTGCACCAAAACTGCGACCAAGACATAGCCAAAATTTGTTATAACCATAACCGCTGAGCTATTAACTATTGGTTGTAGACTCTATCCTATTCTTGTTCAGTTAAGTACTTTTCTACCCATCCTTGATATTCCTCATCCATTGGCAAATAAAACTTTACCACTTCATTTACCTTGGCACTATAAGGTGTATACTTTACTGCTACTTGATTCACCTCCCTTTCAAAAGATTCCAAAAATGTGCTAGTGTTAATGATTTTATCCATACTACTCATTAGCATGTCATAATCTAAGTCATCACAAATCAATTTGATTTGTGCATTGATGATTTCATCTACCCTGTCCTACCATTGTTGCAGTGATCTAACATTTCCTTGGGCATCTACAATATTTGGTAAAGATGTGTCACTCCAATCATCAAAACTCTTTACCAACTCTTTAATCCTCCTGTTGAAATCATCAGGTAAGGCTTGGAAACCTTGCAGTGACTTCACAAAGTCTTGAGTAGGCCTTAATTGTTGAGGCCTATTAGCTGCATTTTGAGAATTTCATTTCCAGATTTTGTTGTGCAAGTTCAATATTCTGATTTTAGGAGTATAACAGTTGGAAATCATTGTAAAATCAGAATTTAATAATTTCTGGAATTAGCATTTGAATGTGTTTTTTGGGGTCATTAACTTCAAACTATCTTCTCTTTTGCAGGGGTGGTTGCATGCCGATTTTTTTTGGTGTAAAATATCATAATTATTATATTTTGTTACCTATGTATGATTAAAAATTATTGGAGTGCGTGTGAGTTTGATATTTTTTTAAGATCTAAATATTCAAGCTTGGTAAAGTAAAATCATGTCAAATAATATTAGTCCAGAACAAAATGAAGAGACAATTGCTAGATTGTGGGCTATATTGAAAAGAAAGGGTGATGGGAAATGTTATTGTCCTTGCAATAATTGCAAGGGCTTAAAGACAAGAAGAATTTTAATCACAACAGCTAAGAAACATTGTAGGCAACACGGTCACATTGAAGGGGGGCATGATTATCATCCATTGGTAAGTTGTTCATTATATGTGTTTATATTGATTGAATTTGTAAATGTTTATATTGTTTTAACATTTGATATATATATATAAAATCACTTGATCATGATCATGGTTTATTTGTGTCTGTCATTATTATAAAGGTGGGGCACCCTAGGGCACACGATATGAATTATCACGGCCCAAAGAATGTGGTTTTGCAAGCGGAAGAACGTGGACCTGTGAATATCGAAGATGAAGTTAATGATCCTATGGAAGAAGATGATCATGCACTAGAAAACACAATTGAAGATGATGGTACAAATACATTGATCCATGACACATGTAGTGGCACATCTGATCATGTTGATCGAGATGACTTTGATGATGTTCATGATTTACCTGTACTTGATAAGGCATACGAGCCCCTTTATGAAGGCTCCCAAACAACTCTTCTCTCTGCTGTATTGTTGCTGGTGAACTTGAAGGTTATGAATGGTTTATCCAACATAGCAATCTCATGGATGTTAAGGTATGTCATATATGTCATTTTTTTCATCTATTTTAATTGTTGTTAGTTTATCGCTAGTAAATAAAGGATGAAGTATGTACCTTTAATATTTTTTATATTAAGAAGTTATTTTTTGTTGTAGATTGATTGGTGAATTTTTGTTACGACCATCAAATATTTTACCTCGCTCATACCGAGATTTATCTGGCATTATGAAAGATATTGGAATGGAGTATCAAACAATAGATGCATGTCCCAATGATCATATTATATATCATAAACAACATGAATTTGCAACAGAATGCCCGAAATGTCATATCAGTAGATATCGAACAGATCAACTAACAAAAAATGTGTCTCGCAAGGTTCTTCGTTATATTCCCATTATTCCACGTATGCAACAATTATTTAGGTGCAAAAGCTTAGTGCAATTTATGGATTACCATGCACGTAATAGAAGTGGAGATGAGATTCTTCGAATGCCTGCGGATGGTTCTGCATTTAGGGACATGGAGGAAAAATGGCCACACTTTAAAGAAGAACCTCGTAATCTCAGGCTTTCATTGGCAGCGGACGGTGTCAATCCATTTGGAGAGCTAAGATCTATTTACTCGGTGTGGCCTGTTTTTGTTATCAACAATAACATTCCTCCATGGATGTCAATAAAGAGGGAGCACATAATGTTGGCAATGATTGTTCCAGGTATTTGTTTACATCAATTTTCTTTAACGTAGTAGCATCTCATTTGTCTTATTTTTTGCATAATGACATTTTTTATTTATTTAATAGTCATGTACATTAATTTATATATATTGCAGTAAAATGGTTATAATAATTATGTAATGTTTATGTTCATTCAACTAGGTAAGTACCAAGTTAAAGATATGAATGTATATATTGAGCCTCTTATCGATGAGTTACTAAAGTTATGGAATGGCGTCACTATGTATGACATATCTAGACCAATAGGACAAAGACAATTTCAATTCCATGCAATGCTTGTATGGACAATTCATGATGCCCCAGGGCTAACACATTTTTCTAGTATGTTATAACTTTCGACTGCATGAATTTAACGATATTTAATTTTATGAATTAGATATCATGTATGTTTTTTAAATAATCTATTCATTTTATATAATTAGAAAAATTGACATATTTAATCCAATTATATATGATTTGCAGGTCTTCAAACAAAGGGAAAATTTTCATGTCCAATTTGTGGTCCATAGATGAAATCTCGTCGTTCAACAAGTTTAGAAAAGAAGGTGTTTGATGAGTATAGGCACTTCCTCCATAGAAATCATAAGTATCGAACTACTAAAAAACATCTTTTCAATGGGAAAGAAGAGATTACATCAAAACCATGAAGAATGACACCTCGCCTATGGAAGTTGGAATATAATAGAATTAATCGTTAAGGTTATACATCGGATCAAATTGTTTATCTATCATTTATGATATTTTTTGAACTCATATTTTATATTGTGTTGTGTTTACTCATGCTGTAATTGACAATGATTGTCGTTGTTAATTTGTTTAACTTATATGCTTCATGAAGGTCATCAAGGCATTAATGGTTGGCTTCCATAGGGATTGAAAAGTTATCCCAAACAATTTAGTAGGTTTCCCTACTATGAGCAACTACAAATTGTACATTTGTTTGAGAAAATGCATATCGGAAAGAATATGACATAAATGTTATGGAAAATAGTGGATGGAAGGCATGACAAAGAAAAAATTATCAAAATTTGTAGTGACATTCAGGAAGCCATTCATGCAATGAAAAATGTCATTCAATTAAATAGTGATGGAGACCAAATTAATATAAGTGCCCTTCCTTGGTTATTAATGGAGCAACAAAGCAATGCTATAAAACAAGTCATACGAAAAATTCTATTTCCCACAGGATTTTCTGCGAACATAAACAATATCATAACAGTGAAAGGTGAATTTGGGTCAGGAATGAAAATGCATGATTGGCATACCCTCATTAAGGTAATTATTCTGGTATATTATATATATATTTGTATACTGCATGTACTTTTCAGTGTATTATGTTTACAACTTTTGGAAAAATATTAATGAAAAGATCATTTTATAATTGCTGTAGTACGTTCTACCTCTATCTCTCCCAGACAACTTCGACAACAATGTCAAGCAAGTTATATATGATCTTGAAAAATACATGAGGTAAGTAGCGATATTTGTTCAATTCGTTGTATATTTTTGTTAAATCTCATTAATATATTTGTGCCTTGAATCACTTGTAGATGGCTGTCATCTAAAGTAATCCATAAAGAAGATATAAATTATTCGAAGAGAAGAATTCCTCGTCTAATGTGTGAAATGAAAAAGTGTCTACCTTCGACATTTTTCAATGCACAAGAACACTACCTCATACACCCAGTTGAGGAGATTGAATTGTGTGGACCTGTACACACAAGGTCAATGTGGATGGTTGAGAGGCACTTGAAATTTTTGAAGGATTTGGTTAGACAAAGAGCACATCTTGAGGGTTCTATGGTGGAGGGATACATGGTATACCAGACCATGGTGTACATTACTAAATATCTTCCTAAGTTTGCAGCAAAGATCCATGTAGATCGCATTTGGGATCCCAACTCCATTAACAAATTCGAAGGGTAGTACTTGATGGGGAAAGGTAGATTGAGGAAAGTGTTAGGTAATTATAAGATGGTCATGGAGATTAATTATAATACATTTTACATTTGGTTTTTATGTATATTGTACTTATTTAATTATTAATCTTCAATATTGATCAATTATAAATTAAGGTCGTATACCATGGTAATTAACTAATTAAACGTCGTTTGTGAATTTCAATTTTTTTTGATACAGTTGGTCGAGAGTGGGATGCACTACATTTGTACGTTGCAAACAATCTTGATTGGATGACAGTATGGATTGAACAATGTCAACAATCTGGTCGTGCATTAACATGGGAAGGTGTGGCTTCATTGGTTAAAGAAGCTCATCGTAATGGAGATTCCAATGTTACACCAAGGGAAATTGATTTAGCATATGGTTTAAGAGATAAAAAGGTATGTATAAATATATTAATCACCCATATTATTTAATTATTTTGAATTATATTGATGTATATATATGTTGAGATTTTTTTCTTTGCATACATTCAACCAAGAATAAATATGTTTATCAATTGATGATATTGCAATAAGTTTTGCATGTTTGACATATTGCAGGTGAAACACCACAAGGTTATGTGGTGCAATGGTCATAAATTTTGAATCAAAAAGTTGGATGATACAAAGAAAACTTGTGATTTTGGGATAACTGCAGTCTTCCAGGTGACTAATGTTTCATCTAGAAGCGACATACATCCAAAAGTCTCAGAAAATCAATACTATGGGATTTTGGATGATATACTTGAGTTTGACTTTAAGTCCTTCAAATTAGTTATGTTCGTCATCCTATGGTACAAGCTACAATTGAATGAAAATGATCCTGAGAGAACTGTTATTGAACATGATAATGGATTTACCACGGTTAATACAAGGTATTTTGAGCAAACTGGAAATGAGCCCTATGTTCTTCCAAGCCAATGTGAGAAGGTATTTTACTCAGAGGTTCCAGGTGAAGTGGGTTGGTCATATGTTGTTAGAAATGATCCAAGAGGAAGGCCGGTAAAGTATAATGTGGTAGAAGAAGAAGATACTGAAGAAATAGAAGATGATGTAGATGATGATCAGGATCAACAGTTAGTTGATGATGTGCCTGACGAAGATGTCGAAGAGGAGGAACTAGATCATGATGATGTAGGAGTTAATGTTCATGAAGATGATATCCGTGTGGATGATGACATTATCAAAACTGATATCAATGATGATGATGATGATATGACCAATCCTTACAATGTTGAATCTAGATCGGATGATACAGACAAAGAGTTGGATGAAGAAGAAGATCAATGAAATTAATTTGTATTATCTATTTGATATTAATTTCTTGAAAGAATTATATTTGACTTATGTGGTTACATAATTAATTTATGATGTTTTTAATTTTAATTATATTTGAATTATATTAGAATATGTTTAGTTAACAGATGTAAAAAATAAAATGGATAAACCAAAAGATGAAAGTGTGAGACCACTGCCTTGTTGGGTGTATGGAGTCTAATGAAGATCTATAAAAGTGTAATCTATGATGGAAATAATTCAAAGTGTTTGGCACACAGATGTAGTTTATAACTTGTATAAATGTGCAAGTAAATGACTGAAAAACTCTACTTGAGATAGAATAACAATCCTAGTTATGTGATTCTTCTTATTGATCCAATTAATACTCTTTAGTTACTATGATTGAATAGAAGGGTTTAATCTTTACTTGAAAGAACCAAATAATCACATAACACAAATACAACAAATGTGTATCGATAAACTGAATATATATTTATGCTTGATATATCAATTTAAACAACAGAAAAGCATCAATAGTATCAACTACTTGGAGCATGAGATGATTACAACGACATTTCACCACTTAAGATAGTCATTTAATTTGCAATTTGGCAGCAAGCTCTAAGCTAAGACAAATAGACACAGAACCTTACAAACACATACGATTTAGGCTAGTGCCATATACTATTGGGGAGTCGAATTCACAAATATTTAGATTTCCATAACAGGTTCAAACACATAACATATAAGATCTCTGACAATATTGCATTACAATAGTGTCAATTTCTATCCTAACTCAATACTTCTTATCAAATCCCTTTACAAACATATCCATTTATGACTCCATCCAAGCATTTTAATTTACTCTTTGAATTAAAGAAAAAATGGAAATCATACACACCATAACAGTGAATTGAATGCCATAACCCTTGATTATATTATTCAAAATTGTGATATGTTTAAACAAAGGAGAGCCATGAGCTCTAAATATATCATTATAACTCAAATTCTAGTACTGTCATGAAACATCAAACCTTCATGTTGTTGGAACTGTCAAATTTTGACAAATTCATTATTTCTTCATGATTATTAGTCTCCCAAAAAAGATTCATAATGTAGACAAAAAAATCCTCACATAGCATATTTTACCAAAATCCGATTTAAAATTGTGCCATAATGCCCCATAAATTTCATCTGACATTAAAATCTTTACATATGAAAATATCGGCATAAGTTGATGCAGGTCTCATCGATGATAATATACATATCCTAAATGTATCGGCAAGACATCACAAGGGTCACATCGATCAAATTATACACAGAGAGAATGCGGGTTTGTATATCTTATCGGCATGACAATGTAAGGTCACATCGAGCTAAATTACCTTTTGCCGATTGGAGTAACGTAAAGTCTATCAGAGAGACTTTGGTCATCGGAGAGAGATTTTAAAACACTGCCCGTAGTGTTATTAGTCTTGCCGATAAAGCAAGGGGAGGACTCACTCGGTGAGACAAATGATGCTGGGGAGAATTCGGAAAGTCTTACCGACCCCTTGGGTTACATCGATAGAACTAAGCATAAGAAGATAAAGGGTGTTGAGAAGACAATGCGCATGGTCTCGTCGAAGAAAAAGCATATCGGTGAGACATGTCACCGGGGGGAGATCTAAGGGATATCACGACGAGTATTGTTTTGTCGAAAAACAAATACTTGGTCATGGCAACATAAGTCAATAAAGTGAGCATCTCAGTGAGACGAAAAGATTTCGAAGTAAGGTGAAGAACTGTTGGCCCGATTCATTAAGTCTAGGTGATAGTTTTTTTGGTGAAGGTCATGGCGATAAAAAAGCAGAAAGAAAGAAACTATCGGGGAGACTTGTGATGTCAGGGAAACTGCAAGACATCTTAGCGGATGGGTGAATGTTGAATAGGCGGATCAGCCAGAGGTTTGAAATGTCTTACCGATGTTATCATATCGGCGAGACATCAAACGGGTCATACCAATAAAGTTATACACTAGGAGAATGCAGGTTTATATTACTTATCGGCAAGACAAAAGGTATCGGTGTGATGGTATAAGGTCATATCGAGCTAAGTTACCTTTTGCCGATTGGAGAAAAGTAAAGTCTATAGGAGAGACTTTGGTCATCGAAGAGAGATTTCAAAACACTGGCCGAAGCGCTATTGGTCTTGCCAGTAAAGAAAAAGGAGGACTCAATCGGTAAGACAAATGATGTCGGGAAGAGTTCACAAAAGTCTTACTAACGCCTCGGGTTACACCGACAAAATTGAGCATGCGGAGATAAAGGGTATCGATAAGACGATGCTCATTGTCTTGCCAAAGAAGAGGCGTATCGGTGAGACATGTCACCGCGGGGAGATCTAAGAGACATCACAACGAGTATTATTCTATTGCCAGATTAAATTGCTTGGTCTTGGCGACATACTCGATAAAGCGAACATCTCGGTGAGACAAAGTACTTTCAGAGTAAGGAAAAGAACCATTGGCCCAATTCATTAAGTTTGAGCGATAGTTGTTTCGGTGAAAGTCATGGCAATATAAAAGCAAAAGGAAAGAAACTATCGGGGAGACTTGTCGGGGAAATTGCAAGATGTCTTGGCGGATGGGTGATCGTTGAACCCTGATGTGACAGCGAGAATTTCAAAAAAAAAACTTGCAACATTCATGTCTCGATCGGTAAAGACATTAATGGCGCCATGAAGCATAGGAGATTTTGCATATCAGGGTATGATCAATTGAAATCATTGTCTCACAGAATTCAAAGTGAAGGAGAGCAAGGGAACTAGCAGAGCAATTAAGGCATTCACTTGGCTTGAGTTTGGAAGAAGTTACAGTAAGTTTCTCGTCTTCTCAAAATTCGTAAAAATTTGAATTATGGAAGGCACTGGTTCAGGAAAACTAAAGGGAAGAAAACCCAGGGAGGGAAGCCAATCAAAAGCAAAAAAGTAAAAGACCGAGTTGCAACCAGAAGGTGCTGAAAGGAAGCTAAATCAAGACCTCATAGACCAGTTACCTGGTTCTGGACCTAAAGCTAGGTGTTCTGCACAGCTCAAAGCGGAAGTTGACAAATTGGACGACAAATGCAAATTTATAGGTGATGTTTGGACTCCGATTAGAGGCTATGAGTTATTCAATTTCCATTACCATAGGAGAAATCACTTTGAGCCAGTATGCAATCCATGGAGGCTCAATTTAGGGAAATTAGCGTGCCCTAATGTTTTTATTGACATCGAACTGGTAAAATTGTTGGTCGGACACTATGATTCGAAAAACAAAGCTATATGTGATTTGTTAGGGAATCTATTGATACATGTATCTGAGAATGCAATTGCTGAGGTTTTCATAATGGAGGGAATATGCAGTGAGAAAGTAGTGAGTGAAGAGCTCGATAGTGAGTTCAGAAGGATGGACACCATTTATAAAGGGTGGAGGTTACCTCTGCATAGAATTAGGTGTCATGGAAAACCTACTCCAATGGAAGATAGTGAGGGGCCACCCTTTCATGTAGACCTCTTTGAACCTTACCTAAAATATACTTACTACTCAGTGGGATAGGTATTAGGGATGGAGGTACCTGAGCATATGGCGGTTGTGCCCATGGTGATTTCTGCAGACATTCAATACCACAATTCTAGATCATTTGACTATGCTCCACATGTTTTTAAGGAGCTGGATGTAGGTTTGATGGCGATAAAGAGTGGTGCTTTTGTTCTCCATCTCGGAAATTACTCACTGTTGATGCACTTAGTGTTGTATTTTGGACAAGAGTTAGGTTTATGGCCCCACAAGCTGAGGATTTCACAATCCGACAATGAAGGTAGGCCATTGCCTGTTCAATTATGGATTGCTGTTTAGGACAACAGGTTTGCCAATTCAAATTTCTTGCATTTTGAAGAATTCTTTGTGAAACCCTTGTATAGATTTTTTAGCCATCCTTGTGATTATTCTTTATCTGAACAAGTAAAAAGGTTTCTTAGGCCTATATATTACAATGGACCAATTAACCACAACTAGGGGGATTGGTATTGCTTAGAGAATGCCACAATGATTAGGGTTTATGGCTTTGAGGATACACCTTTCATTTTTCTTATTTCTTTCCCAGATAGAATTGCATACCTAGAAATTGTTAGGCAAATGGATTACTCCAGTGTTATGAACTTAAGTTCATATGGGAAACAGGCTTTTATGCCCAGTACATTGTGTTTTAGTGATTTCACTATATTAGCCAAGGAAGGTTATGATCTGATTATGAACAAATTATTGCACTACAACATGAGAAGAGCACCAGTGAGAAAGAACTTTGATCCAGAAGGGTATATCCACTCTTCCAGACAAAAAGTAAATCTCAGAGGGTACCATCATGTGCCCTTTAAATCTAATGACATAATCAGAAATTTGGAGGCAGAGGAAGCTGAAATTGTGATTGAAAAACATAATCAAGAGTTGGTGGATTCTGAGTTGTTATCCTCCATTAAGGGGATTTCAGAAATAGACAGGCCACAAAGCTCATCTGGGAAAGTTTCAAGAATGAAGACTCAGGAGTATGCCTATGTTTCCAGAGAAACAGATGTTGAGGAAACCATGGATGTAGATACAAGACATGAAGACTATAGGTCTTTCATATCAGATGATGAATTTATAAAGACCTCAGAGTTTATGACATTTTTATATAAGCAAAAATGGAAAGAGATAAGGGGATATGTTGACAATGTCACTCCAAGGAATGAGGATCAACTGTTAAAAATCTTAAAGGATGAAGTGGACAAAGAGATGATTGACATGACCCCTGAAAAGGGGAGGGAGCTACTTGAAAAGGCAGGTGTTATGATTTTTCCAGGTTTGGATATGAATTCTGCATTAGTTTTTGATAGTTTCTTAAAAGATAACAATGCTACCCACAAGCTCAGTGTAGAGAAGGTGATAGAGGTATACATAGGATCAAGATACAATCCTGATGATGAAACATTGATGATTTGGGCCTTGTATCCTCCTCACAAGAAATCAATTGTTATTGATACTGAAAAGGCATTCGGACATGTCATGACCCTGAAGGCTGGGGAGGTTGATCCTGTAGCGACTGCTGATATTGAGATAAATATAGCCAAGTTGAATAAAGCCCAAATCCAAGCATTGATAAGGGAAAGGGAGATGTACAAAACCAATAATGAGAGGATGTTGAGAGAGAATGAACGCTTGAAAGACTTGGTAGGTGGTGTAACATAACCAACAAGGATGCTCACTCAAGGTGAGATTTCACAGAAAAAAAACCGTTGGGAAGGGTCAACTGCATACTCTCAAGGGAGAATGGATGCATTTTCTGCAATAATCAAAAAAAGGTAGGTTGTTTTAACCACTTGGTTAAATAAACTCTGGGGAAAACATTCACAGTATGTAGATGCAATAAAGGAACACAGGAGAGTGGATAGCAGAATTCAGGAAAGAATTGAGGAATTGGAGCAGGACACTCCTAGTAATGAAGAGATTGAAAATGCCAATTGTATTATGGATAGGCACATGGATTTCTTTGAGGAGTTACAAGGGGATATGTAGGGATTGACAGAGGCTACCGAAGATAGATTGACCAAGTTATGTGATGATGAAGGGAAAACGAAGGAAGTGACTACATGGAAAAGTGAGTGTGAAACAATACTCCAAGGGATGTTGGAGACAACCACTATGAAAGATGTGATATTGTATGCAACATGTGAGAAAAATGATAGAATGATAATGATGGAGATTGTGATCCATGATGTGTTGGGAGATGTTGACACTCATTAGTGTGAGGATTATATGGAGCATATGTCTCTAGTCCATTTGTGGCTTAAGAGAAATTAGTTAATAGTGGTTTTGTTAAACCTTTTATGCTTTAAACCTTTTTGAAAAGGCACGTCCTTTTGCAAACTGATGTAAAAGTATGCATTGTTGGATAAATGTAAAGGGGTAGAAGATAGAATTAGAATAGGATAGACTATTGTAAGCATTAAATTTTTAGAAATGATGACATTCAAGAAGACTATGTTGCATGTATGAAATTTGAAGGAGATAATGAAAGACTGTTGATTTAGTGGCTTCATTCTGGTATCAATTGTTTGTTGGATTCTTGCGATTATTTTATTGTCTCCAATTTGATGTTTCTTGGTTGTTTAAATTCAAGTATCAAGTATATATTTGATTTATCAGTACACATTTGTTGTTTCTATGTGATTTGGTTTATTAGATTCTTTAAAGAAGAATTAAAATTCCTTTCAATAAATTACAGTAGTCTGGGAATGCCATTTGGATCAATAAGAAGAATCAAATAATTAGATTTGATATTCTGCCTCAAGTAGGGTTTATCAATTACACTCTTGCATGTTTATACCAATTGTAAACTCATATTTATATGCCAAACAATTAGAGGACTTGCTAGATAGAAACCATTCATTAAAGGCTTTCATTTGACTCCATTTTACCCAATAAGGCACTGGTCTCCCTTATTTACATTACATTAGTTTTATTCATTTCATTTAACATCTCTTAATTGAACATATTAATTCATACCTTGATATTGCATATACAATTTATACCAAAGTAGGACCATATCTTTCCACTGTTAAATTGCCATTTGTGGATAGTTAGATCAAGTAGGAAACATAAATTGAACATATTAATTTAGTATAAGAGTCAACCAATCATAAGGAAAACATAATATGAAGATGAATTTTCTCAAATCTTGTGGTTGTAGATGCCCCTTTGAAATCTATGCAAAATGTGGGAGGATAGACAAAGCTCATGAACTATTTGACACAATGCCTTGAATAATTGTAATCTCATGGAATACACTCTAATTAGAAAAGTCTCATCACTACCCTCATAACAATCTATCAATTATCATATTAAATTATTAAGCCCCTTTCTTTGGCAAGGATATTCCATGTGTGTTCAAAAATTATTGTTGCACACATTTCCATTACTCATGTTGCTAAGAACCTTGCAAATCCTCATATTTGAAGATTGAAAAAATCCAAAGGTATACTTTATGGCCTCCCTTTAACCAAGGAAAATGGTTTCACAAAGTATCCTAGGAGTTTTATTATTTCCCTCATGACTATAATAGGCTTGGCTTACTTTATATTCACTACTCTAAATGGCGCCATAATAGGCTTTGCTTGCTTTATATTCACTACTCTAAATGGCGCCATAATTTTTTAAAATTTAATTAACATACTCTAAAACCTAACTAAAGCAAGTTGTAGTTCATCAAATTGGACAAGTGAAAGGTCAATGCCAGCTCTGAGGAAGACTTTGGAGGAGTGAAAACAAGGTCAATACCAGCGCCGATGAAGAGTTTGGAGCTAAAACAAGGTCAATACCTACGTCGAGGACCAAGTTGAGCGCACTCAAGGAAAATCAACGACCAAGGGACAATGAGTATTGTAAGTTTGGCACCCCCATTCTCTTTAACCTGCAATTTTCATGCCTAGTTTCCAAAGATCTTCTCGTACATTGGCCCCCCCATTCTCGTAAAATGGTATAAGAAAAGACAAAAAATAAAATAGCTTAGTCTTTCACATTTTTATAGTGATTACTAGAGGCACATAGACCAATTCTTCATAATAGAAGAATTTGATCATACTTTTCCAATGATGGCATTATGAGAAAACCTTAGGTTAAATAAATAATTCCTACTAAGTTCTTGAAATCATGTCCAACCGTATAAGAGAAGGCCACTGCTATGTGTACTTGGATAACATGGAGAAAGGCTCTTTGGGCTCTTTCATCAATCTACGTATTGTTAAATTTTAACACCTAAAAGTGAGAATTAAGAATATTTCCTAGAATGGTGGCCAATTATGCTTCTCAACACCTAGATTACAAAATCCTTGTCAATATCATTGCCATCACAATTAAACCTATTGCTTGAGATATAGTCATAGAGGTAAACAAATTGGCTTTCTTGATAGTAGATACATTCTAGATTATTCAATCCTTGCATCAGAGATTGTTGAATGGGCCCAACAAACTACTCATGATGCCCTTACTATTAAGTTAAAAGTTTGACAAGGCATATGATTGCATCAAATGTCCTTTCATTTATAAAAGGCTCAAATGGATTTATTTTCAACCCTAAATTATTATCACACATTCAAAATTACAAAATACCAATTAATGAAGAACCTTCATTTGAAGGTGATGTCGCCATGACCTTTGAATGAAGAACCTTCATTCAAAAATGATGCCATGTCAAGACTTTCAAATGAAGGTATTTTTTATTTTAAATATTTCATGTCCAAAATGATTTATAAAAGGAACCTTGGCATGAAGGACCTTCAAATGAAGACCTTAATTCAAAACAATGAGACATAAGTCATTTTAATACCCACTCCAAAAAGGTAATGGCCGAATATATCTCACCCAAGGTTTTACAAGGAACATTAGGATTTATATGAAAGCCAAGGTAAAACCCAACCTTATGTTCCTCCCAAACAATGTAACAAGCCAAGACAAGGGCAAAACATAAATGGAATTTAAAGAACAAGATTTTAAACTCCATCAAATCCACCATGATGCACACAAATCCACTGAGTTATAGTTCCAAGACAGTGGGTGGATTGGTGGATGTCATTTCTATTTAGCCCTCAAACCCTTACATAGGCACAACAGGGCAGTCCCTGTATTTGATTGTTTAATCCCACAAAATAGTGATTGATAACTTCAAAAAAAATGCAAATGAAAGGGAACACATATATTTATCTACACCAATGATCTCAGAGCATTTCAAGCTTGTATGGATCCATACAACACAAAAGAACTTCAGAAAAATTGTAAAAACACAGAAAATTGCTTCAAGAACGCGGTATTTGATATGAAATTTTGGTATCAACTCCTCCAACAATTGCAATGGGATGGGAATACAATATGATAGAAGTGGGATAAAAATGCATCGTTTGAAGCATCAAACCAATATGCAAAGATGAAAGAAAGTGCTAACCCCTTAAACTAAAAAAGTTTCTTTTAACTTTAAGTTTGTTGGGTAGCCAATTCTTTTAAGTTATCAAATCCAACCATCATACATAATCAAAATGTTGTTGTTTCAAATGACTATAAGCACTAACTTTCACTATTTGAAGATGTTGAAACCTTTTCATAGAGAATTAGAAGATTGATGCGACCAATCATCCTACCTTAAAACATACCAAAAGTCTCCTAGCAATTAGACATAGGAAGATTTAAGATGAATTAAACAATTTTTATTGCCAAAGCATAAACTTATGATGACTTTACCAGGCCTAGTACACACTCCCTCCCTGTTAACCACTTAGACATATGGAAATTAAATGTAAATTTTCTGCTATTTTTAGTCATGTAGGTGTCCAATAAACCACTTGGTGGTGTTTCCCTTCAAGTTTATTTACTTGAATGAAGAGAAAAAGTCCTTTGATTACAATTAGATAATACATTTGACGCCTTGGTTGTGTAACTAGTGGACCATAGTCACATTTAACACTTGTTACAAAGTTTGGGAGTTAAAAAGTTAAGTAGATTTGATTTGTGATGGACACATTTGGATGGTAGTAACAATAACTTGCAATCTATCAAGACTCGATTACCTTATAACCTATCAATTTCTAGCAATGAAATGATAGATTAATCATAATGTCACCTTCGGATCACATCACCATGAAAGAACTTCATCCAACATCCTTATGAGTGCAGGTACCACAAAATAGGTATTTGTCAGATTTGTCTTCCTCAAGCGAGGGAAATTCAAGAAGAGAAGAGGAAAGCAAGACATGTAGTAGTTCTAAAAGAGGGAGATCAACTAAAGGTCAAAAGATTAGAAGAAAATTCTGTAAACGCATGGAATTTTTTCTTGCTGAAGGGGGGTCATGTTCTTATGATGATGAGAGCATAGGCGACATCGAGGTGCCCTTGAGGTACAAACATCTACGGAAACAATGGGTACCCAAGGAACTTCCTCCAATAAACACTGATCTTTGTGTCAACGAGAGGATATATTGCATAGCACCATTGTCATTACATGGTTTGGGCCTATTTTGCATGGACGGCATAAAAGTCTGTTACAACAAAGTTACTAAGTTGATGGAGTATGTTGGACCCTGTTACAATTACAAAGATTGGATGCAGCTGGTTTGATATACACGAAGTATGCATAGGTATGCACTATCAACAAATTATATACAACTAAAAGATAAGGATCAAAATAAAGGAGTGGCTAGGTACATTGATGGGAGGCCAAAAGCATCAGGGAATATTGCAGGGTTTATAAATAGTACACAACCTGGGTCAACAAATAAGCAACCCAATTGTATATTTAAGACGCGAGAGGGAAACCGTGTATTCGTATGTGTGATAAAATCAATAACTGCAGGGGAAGAGTTGCTAATCGATTACAATTTGAATCGCTTAGATACAAACACAATTACTATGGGGGTGGTATGTACTATATATATACCATTTTACCCAACCTCCAATTAATGACTCCAATATACCATTTTATTATTATGTTTTTTTTCGTAAGTCTATTGGTTTCATTTCGGTAATGTTTTTTATGTTTAATTTTTGTCATAGCAGGACATTGATCATACGAGGAAGGCTCCGGCCCAGAGTGCAGATCATGATCCATCTTCAGGCACTTCTATCCAACAGGTTTACCTCATTGTAATTGTACAAATTAGATACGAGCAAAATGTTTTATTATTATATTTTTTTCATGAGTTTATTGGGTTAATTTTGATAATGTTTTTAATATTCTTGTTGCAGTTGGCTGATCGGGGAAAGGCACCAGCAGTACAGGAGAGCATCCATATGGAGGTGCAGTCACTATTATCCGATGATGACATCACATTTTCCACAAACCCTGTGGATATGATGAGGAAGGCCCAAAAAAAATGCAATCAAGAAATCCTTCAATTGGTATTCGTAGTGGCTCAAACAGATGAGATAAGAGAAAGGGTTAAAATATTGTCTGAGAGAGCATAGAACTTGGAAGTAAGTTGTCATGAGATCTTTAATTATAACATAAGTTCATTCATGGTTTTATATTTTGTACTCTTTTATGTCATGAACTAAAATATGTGTTGTTGTTACAGGATTATTTGCGTCCTCATGATCATGCTGTTGGTCATGATCAAGGTACTGCAAGTGTTTCCCGAGAAGTAGGGGACGGTACAAGTGTCAATCTTGATCTTCCTGTGCATACAACACATCATCCAACCCCATCATCTCATGTGCCTATATCGTCATCTGAAATTTCGGCAACACATACCATGCAGGCATTCGGTAGTCCACCCTCTGGCAGCGAACACATGCCACTACATGTGTCAATACCTGTGGATGTAGAGGCCAATACTATTAGTGATGTTTTAGCAACATTTCCTGGATCTTCCTGTATTACTAGTACAAGAACATTTCTGGTCACATTTGTGGTGACCGAGGATTTCCTTCCCATAAAGATAGAGAAGGTCCTAGGTACTTTAAATTGTTTTCATTATTATTATTTTATTTTTTAAGTAAGTGCTAACAATGGGGATAGTGCCCTATTATATTGATTTACAAAATGGCAATATTTTCCTACATTATAATTGCCTATTTATAGCCACTATATATCCGACTTTATGCTTATCATGCTTTATGCTACTACATAGCTATATACTACTCCTAGTGTGTACCCCAACTTTACTACATGTTTCATTCTCCTTTTGTTGAACCAATCCTCATTTTGAACAAACCTTGCAAAGGCATTCATGTCATTGTTGATTATGCCCGCCTGATATACATCCCATGCATTGCCTAGGAAGCAGCTCATTGCCTTGGTCTGGTGCTACAAGCTACTAGTGCATTCCTCCCCAGCTTCAACCTCCACTTCTTTCCTGTCTCCCCCTACCCCATTTTCTCCAAAGATGTATTTCAAGGAGCTCACCATACCTTCTGCAGGCAGTTCGAAGATAGCATTTGCCACCGCTTCAATGTTGATCAGCGTAACAAAACCCCCAAGCTTCTTCACCAGTACTTCTCTGGCACCCAGAACATCTATTAATAGGCTTAGGACTACCTCATAGATTCTGCCATCGCACCGGTGGTTCCCCTCATGCAGGATCTCTTGGGTTATTTTCTCTATTGCTTCAATCACTTGTAGGGAACCGATTGAGAAAATTCTTTTGCACTAGGCTCTCAATGTCTCATTTGAGCAGATACAGTGCACACCGAACTTATACACCATTGTCCTTCTGAAGTTTGAGTCTAGAGCAGTGCCTTAACACCTTTTATCCCTCAGCTTCCAATAAATGCTTGCACTTGTCCCGTGAGTCTGGCACAACTTCCTAATGCTTTGGCTAAATGTCGCTCGAGTCTTATCTGTTATCCCATCCGATTGTCCCAGTTCACTGCTTTTTAGAGATTTCAGAGATCTTTCATCCGCCCAAACTGTCGGTGATTAGAAGTGTTGGCAGTTCTGACCACTGCTCCATGCAGTTGTCAAATTTTATTACCTTTCCTTGATTTACTTCGCAGTTTTCCAAGAGGCCCACAGCCTTGTTAGCTTCCCTATAGACATGTGATAGGGTATATTCATTTAACTTCCAAAGAAGGGATTAGATTGCTCCTATCCAATTGTCTAGTTTCCAGTTTGGTGTTTTCCCCGATGTGATTGCCTGAATGCAGATTTGAGAATCACCTTCTATTTCTACCGAATCAATTCCTTTCTTTATACAGACTTCCAATCCCAATGCGAGCACCTCCATTTCTGCTATATTATTCGTGCACGTATCTAAGTTTTTGGAAGCAGCCCAAACACCTTGCCCTTCTAAGTTTCTAATTATACATCTTGCTCCTACAGGAAATTATGTTTTTTATAAACATCTAAGTGATATTTCATTGGAGCTCTTCGGGCCCACCATACGTACATGGTAGAATGCCCAAAATCAAGATTTAAAAGATGAGCTCATTAACCGTTTAGTTGTGTTGTTCGATGATAAAACATTCAATCGAACCAAGGTCCTTAAGAAAGTTGGTACCTGTCTAAAGTATGTGAGGGACCAATATAGGTCACATTTAGAAAAGAACAAAAAGTACGAGTGTCACCCCATGATTTCGGAAAGGGAGTGGAAGGACTTGGTGTCAGATGGAAAGGAGAAGGCTGAAAAGAAGAAAGGAAAGATACCACCGGACCAAGGAAGGTTATATGTGATACTATCAACAATTTAATTATATATTGATTAATCTTTCTTTTTATATAATCTAACATATTTCAAATTTTTCATAGGCTGCCCGACACATCGAAGGAAACAAAGGCAAGACTAAAAAAACACAGGCAGCACAAACTTGGCTCTGGTGGTTATATGAAAGTAGCCGCACGATTTGTAAGTATCAATAAATGAAATATTGTATCCAAATAATAAATTGCAAATAATTTTGGTTTTATCACACCATAGAAGCAAAATTCATGATCGCATGCAAAAATGTAGGGCTTTGATTTCAACAGAGTGCCCAAAGAAGAGGACCTGAAGATTGCCTTCGACCAAGGCTATGGAGCCCTGTCTGAACAGCTAAGAGTCTCGACTGGGCAAACACAATCTTCCACTGCATCCAACATGTAGGTAAATAAATTCAATAAAGTTTATTTCAAATTGAATACTTGTGCAATCTGTTCAATATTAATTTCCACCATAATAATGTGCCTATTTGTTTTACACAGATAAGCAATGATAATCTTGCACATGGCATTGGAATGTAGCTTGGTGAGGGTGGAGCACAACCTGCTTATGAAGTCCATGGTGTGCATCCCAGTACTGGATGTATTCATGTGCTATACAAAACGTAGTATGGATTAATACAATTAAACTTCTTTAGTTGCATTTGGTGTATTAATCAATGTAACCTTTCGTGTTTCAACTTTAGAACATGTAGAGCATGATCAACATGTTGAGCATGATCAAGCTAGATAAGATCAGGAACATGATGTGGCTCCATCAGGTAAAGAGGACCACTCTAATGCTCTTTTAAACATATTTAATTGCAATTGGTGTATTAATTAATGTAATCTTTCATGTTTCAACTCCAGATCAGGATTTAGAGGGTGTTCAACATGTTGAGCATGAGGCTATAAGACAATATCAGGAACATGATGTGGCCCAATCAGGTAAAGAGCACCATTGTGATGTTCTTTTAATTAATGAAATACATGTAACAATAATAATAAAACATATTAATTTAACATTTCTTTGCTATTGCAATAGACCCCCCCTTGCAGCCACATCCACATTGTGAGTACATGACTAGGAATACATTAAGATCATGAGCAGAGCTCAGAACAACTCAAGGGGGGACAGATGATTTTGAAAATGATACTCCACTTCATCTTTTTTTAGCTGCAAAAAAGAAAAAAAAAAAGTGATTGTTATCATATTATAACAGCCATATTTTTGATAATATGTAAAAACTGAAAAACTGAAAAAATGAAATATGTTAATGAATGAATGTGAATATGTTAATGAATAAATGTTATATGTTAATGAATCAATGTTATATGTTATTAATGGATGAATGAATGTTATATGTTATTAATGCAGGATGAATGAATGAATGTTATATGTTATTAATGGATGAATGAATGATTAATGTTATATGATTAGGTATGGGGAATAGAGAGTGATGTGATGGGGGGGGGGGAAGGGCCAAATGATCTTCCACCTTCACGTGGTTGGCCCTATTAAGTAGAGAATATTAAACTATTCTCAAAACAAAGAGAAGCTCAATAAGGTAAGTAATGCACTTTTCAATATAAGAAATGCATCGTTTGAAGCATCAAACCAATCTGCAAAGATGAAAGAAAGTGCTAAATTTTCACTATGAACATTGTGTTGTGTGTGGATTTGGTTTCAAAGTTCTATTGATGGAGATGGCTTGTATGACAGCCAAGAAAATAGTTATCATTATTGCTGCTACAAACAGGCCTGATATCATCAATCCTGCATCGTTAAGGCCTGGCCGACTTGACTACTTTTATATATCGCCCAGAGTCAGCCCAATAAGTATTTTGATCCATTTGTATCATCATCGACAAGAGATCATGTATCGCTAGGATATTCTATAGTTTCCCCGACGTGGTGAGTCTCCCCGATGATTATTCTTTCGATCTCAACTATGTCGCCAAGACTCCTACCGATGTAATCTTATCGGCGTCACATAGCTAGTCGGGTAGACATTCAGAACTTACTCCGATGATATATGTCTTGCCGATATGCTTCCCTCGTGCTTCGTCGATGAGACAAGATGTGTATCTCACCGATGAAATGTCATCGCTAAGACAAAAATCTAGTCCTCTTGATATATCTTCTCAGGAAATTTCGATCACTGTAATTGTCTTGATCTTTCACTGATATGCCTACATTTCAACGAATAGGTTTTTTAAAAAAAAGTGCAATTTATAGTTGAATTCACGATGAACTACAAAAAACGTCCAACGAATTTGCAATGTATCCGACGAAGTTTTGCCATAATGACTTGCCTATTTCATCGTGCGTTTGATGAACTTCTGTCGCTATTTCAATCTAAATTATGTCACCAAGACTCCTGCCCATGTAATCTTATCAACATCATATAGTTGCTCGAGTAGACCTTCAGAACTTACTCCGATGATATATGTCTTGCCGATATGCTTCCCTAATGCTTTGTTGATGAGACAAGATGTGTATCTCACCGATGAAAAGTTATCGCTGAGACCAAAATCCAGTCCTCCCAATATATCTTATCAGGAAATTTTGATCGCTATAACAATCTTGATCTCTTACCGATATGCCTACATTTCAACGAATAGGTTTTTAAAAAAAAGTGCAATTTCTCGTCGATTTTACGATGAACCACAAAAAGTGTCCCATGAATTTGCAATGTATTTAACGAAGTTTCACCGTAATGACTTGCCTATTTCATTGCACGTTCGACAAACTTCTATCGCTATTTCAATCTAAATTATGTCCCCAAGACTCATGCTGATGTAATCTTATCGGCGTCATATAACTGCTCGGGTAGACCTTCAGAACTTACTCTGATGATATATGTCTTGCTGATATGCTTCCCTCGTGCTTCGTCGATGAGACAAGATGTGTATCTCGCCGATGAAAAGTTATCACTGAGACCAAAATCCAGTCCTCCTGATATATCTTCTCAAGCAATTTTGATCGCTATAACAATCTTGATCTCTCACCGATATGCCTACATTTCAACGAATAGGTTTAAAAAAAAAAAGTGTTATTTCTCGTCGATTTTACAACGAAACGCAAAAAATGTTCGATGAATTTGCAATGTATCCAATAAAGTTTCACCATAATGACTTGCCTATTTCATTGCGTGTTCGACAAACTCCTGCCGCTATTTCAATCTAAATTATGTCGCCAAGACTCCTGCCGATGTA
>VCHN02003760.1:0-13404 GCA_007115665.2 Sequoiadendron giganteum
CTTGATTTAATCTCAATCCAGCCTGAAGAACAAAACCCTAATTTCACAGACTCACTTCAGACTTAGCCAAAATTTCAAATTAGGTCAAATACAGAAACATCCCCAGAAGAACAGAGAAATAAGAGAGAGAGAGAGAGAGAGATGCAAAACCAAAGCCAAAAGACCAAAATGGAGCAAAAATAGGGGGTCCCCATTTGAATGGGGCGATGTGTGAACAGGTCACAACATTAGCGCCACCTCGAATAAATGTTCCTGAACATTTCAAAGACGAAACCCATTTCATACTTTGAACCTTTGGATAATTCTTTCCAACCTATCAACTGGCTAGGGGCACACTTAAAAGGGAAGAGGAATCCTAAATTGGATCAAGGCACCTCATCTTTTGATTACCAGTGTGTGCACATGCGTTTATTCCAACCCAAAAGACCACTGAAGCTCCTAGAATCCGTCGTGACGAGCTACATAATGATCCTAACTTTAAAAGCATCCTGTAATTCCCACGAATATTGCTCCATTGCCAACCGGGCATCCATAGCCCCGATGGAGTTATTCGCAAATTCCCAAAGCCAAATACTTTGATATTTCTTTCATTGCTCCTTTTCAAATATTTCTCCTTTTAGTACATTTTGTCTTTTCTCATTCTTGGCTCATAAGCAGTGAAGCTCATTTGGGTTTGAGAATCACAGGGATGATCAAGTAGGATTTTAAGATTTTTCACCTGCCACGACTTCTCCCAAGAAACCTCAATGACTTAGAGCAATCAATTATATGTGTAAAATATAGTAATCTTGAGACTTGGTGTCAAGACACAATAGATGATTCCCTTCCGAGTCAAGTACAAACCCTAACCAAATGATAAAACTTGAAAGAACAACCTTGAATTCTAAAGCGCTTCGAAAGTAACACAACACCCCCTTCACAAATGGGATCCCCTTTATTCTCAACTAAACTAAGCAACAACTAAACTAAGAAAAGCAAAGCGGACCAAGCCGAGCAAAAACGGAAATGGAAACCTACTCTAACAGGACAAAAATTTTGAATGAACAAGACCCGAAGGACAAAAATTTATGCAACTCCTAGCATGATCTTTTAGGGTATTCAGTGGCAACACAACAGTAGTGATAGTGCGAAGCCTAGCAAACTTGTCTTTGAACTCAGAAAAGTAATCTTTCACTACACAAATCTCAAACTCAAGCAAAACTTCAGGAAAGATTAGCAATTGAGGCAACTCGTCTAGACCATGATTAATCCACAAGCAAGTTGTTTTTCCTAGACCTCCATAGTCAAATTCATAACTTTCAAAATCAAGAGTAAGGAAAGAGACAACCTGGTGTTCTTCGTGCTTAAATGGAAACCCTTGATTGTTGTGCATCGTCCTACCGCGTGAAGAGAGATTCCAAACACCCTCTGGAGGTCGCCATTGGTGATGTGTGGTTCCATTTGCATCCATGACATGCAAAATTTTACTTGTAGATTCATCTTCGGACCCTCTTGGAAGTAGACTCAGTGCCCCTTCGAATTGTTCATCACTCTTTGCTTCATCTTCAAATTGATATTCTTCTTTTATCCATTCATCTTCAGGTGGTCTCAATTGGTGATACAATACTTCGTTTTCACCAACATCATGCTCATGGAATTCTAACTCCTCCTTGAAACCTTGGAACGACTCTTTTGTATCCTCATGTTGAATAGACCAAGAATCCTTGTGCACATCTGCAAGCTTGTCCTCCTTAATAGGCTGGTTCTCAAATATAAAGGGTAGCGCCCCTCCGAATTGTTTTGTTTGTGGGCGGGAGGCGAGACATTCGAAATATGATGACTGTTCTCCATATACTTCTTTTGATGTTACATCCGGCTCACCAATTTGCCCATCCTTTCGGTCACTTTCTCCAAGGGTACTTGAAACAACTTGCAGCTCTTCAATTGGATCTTCTCTTTGTGGTGCGGATTAATACTCAACAAGGATCTCCTCTTTTTCTTGGATGGGTGAAGCATCACACGATAGATCTTTGTGACAGTTTTCCGAACTTTGATCATTGCTCACAATTTCTTCATTCTCTCGAACTTCTTCTATTGTTTCCTTCATTTCAACGCCTTCTTCCTTTGGCGCAATGTTTGGAACTTCACTTTCAATTGCAACTTCTTTTGGCTCACTCATGCTATCTTCTTGAAACTCACTCCCTTGATCGTCACATGATGTGGTGTTATTCTCCTTCCACATTTTGTCTTCTAGGCATTCCTCCTCTGGTGCAAGGTATGTTGGCGAAATGTGTGCCTCTTTGCACTCCTCTGAAAATTCCACATTAGATATACTTGGATGTTCCAAATATCCTAACTAATGTTGCACTTGACTGATGGCCTCCTTGCATAATTGACAAGTGGATTCTGAATGCCCTTCATTGTGAATTCTACACCAGCCAGTCAACAGGATGCATTCCACGGGCACTTTTTCAATGCTCAATTGCTTCTCGCTTCTTTCTTTGTATTTCTTGAACAATTCGTTGAGGCTTGGACCCTCTGGCACCACTGGTTTGAAAATATCTCGAAAGAAAATTTCTTGATGCAAAGCCTGATGCACCCTTGACAAGAACGTCATACAATTTAATTCATTGTGCCAAGTGGTACCGTGAATTCTACATCTATCGCTTGCTGCAAAGTCAGATAAACTTCCTGGAGACAACTGCACGTTCAAAACTCGATGTAGCAAGGCAAGATCAACTTGAACACCTCCATGGTCAAGACAAAATTGTGGCCGATATCCATCCATTGATGAATCTCTGATTTTTTTATTTTTCAAACATTTCACTTTTTCTGGATTTTTTGACATAAGAGAGATCTAACATATCTCTGATTTGGCATTTCCGAACTCTATATTGGTTCAAACCAGTTGAATTCCTCCTCTTCTGAAGATGAACAATTTGAAGTGGCCCTCCTTCTAGCGCCAATTCTGTTGCGTTAGGAGGAGAGGCAAGTAGATACAATAATGAACCGAGCTTTTCCCGTTTAGCCCTCCTTCTAGCGCCAATTCTGTTGCGTTAGGAGGAGAGGCGACTTAAACTGAATGATGACCGGAGCAATGTGTTCTTTTCCCGTTCCAGTCCCGAGCGAACTACGTTCAGCCCTCCTTCTAGCGCCAATTTTGTTGACGTGTTTTTTATGACAACACCAACACATAATAAAATGTCCAACGGTCACTCTATTCCCTCTTGATCAAAGTATTCCGCATGCTAAGATTGCATGAAAGTTCATGCGTTTTATTGCGAATAGACTCAGTTGGTTGATGTGAATATGCTGGGTATTCCAAGGGAACTTACGTAATCGTTCAACTTCGAAGAAAGGATTTTCAAATTTCGGGAGATCTGTCAATGAAGCTTGGGTTCTTAAACTAACCGGATAATGCTGAATGTAAAAGGATATAAGGATTAGAGATGCTACCATCTACTCCTAAAGGGTGGAGGACGAGGATCGACTTAAACAATCTTCAAACCAGACTTTGCTTCATCTCCCTTCGGACAACTCTGACAAAGTTGGTGCAATCTTCAAAGGATGAGCAAGATGTTCAAATTGTGATTCAACATGTGCACTCCGTCACAACGATGCAAGTGAACACACGAATCACAACCAAAGTTGGGTACTGATATTCCAGTTGACCACGCAACACGAACTTACCATCAGCAAGCCCACTAGTGGTATGGATGAAATAAGATATGCTCAAACCAAAACGCCACACTCCACAATTAACAACTACTTGCATAAAATAAAGTCTACTCTATTCAATCTACTTGAATCGGAAAGATGAAAGGGCCTTGCTAGCTACTCATAACAAAAGAAGAAATCACCAAGCAATGAAACTCTTTGTATTATGAAAAGTGTTCACAACAACCATTTACAAAACTTTCAAAGGGAAAGTTTTCCTTCCTTTTCAAACTAAGCTATCCTCTAAGCTAACTCTATCTATTCCAACTTCTATCTTCTCTGACTTCTTGATCTAATATCTACTTAGTTACAAATGAGGGGGGATCCCCCTTTTATAGTTGGTCCAGTCCAATAGATGATTTAGATTGAATTACAATAAAGGGCTCAGATTGAGCCATGCATGCCCTAATTAGGTTTTTTTCCCTAAAAACCACCATTGAGAGGAGTGGGGCAATAAATGCACAAAAGATTCTCCACTCCCCACTACAAGCAATTAATGCCCACTATCTTCTTCTAGAATATTCTCATCCAGAAATGCGTTCCCACCGTTCTTCTTTGCCAACTCTATTGCATTAGGAGGAGGGTAAAAGAGTCTCTAAGATTGTCTCTAGAGTTCGACCGCTCAGTTGTTCGCATTCACCCCTCCTGTCATTTCAATTCCTGGATGTATTTGTAACTTTCGTATTTCTCCAGCTCAATTCCTTGCGCGTATTTAGCCCTTTTTGCACCATGTTCTTAGTGCCTTAGCCAAATCTTCACCACCATTTCTCTTTTTTCAGAGTTGTAACGTTGTCAAGCTTCGTCACCTCAAGTCCTCATGCCTTGGCCTCAACGTTCATCCTGCAACACAAAAGAAGAACATCAGAACATTTATAAGATAAAATCTCTTCACTTACCCAGTTTTCACGTTCTGATTGATTGATCTCTGGGTTTAGATAGAGTTCATCATTTCCAGCAAACTTTTATAGCTTTTTCAACATTTGAATGCTTGATGTTCTATCTTCATTTCATCTTCAAATTCTTCTATGCCTTGGACAAATTTCATCTCTACCCTGTGAGTGTATTTGACCTCTTGAGTTTTATTTTACCATGCTTTAGAAAATTTATCCCTCAGAGGCTTAGGAAATTTGTTAAATAGGTGCCAGGCCGAAATCTCTGCCGAAACAACATGAGCAAGGTGTGGAAGAATCTCAAATCATCTCCCAATGAGAAATTTCCCCTCAGAAATCATCGTTTTCATGTGTATCTAAACGAAGGGGTACATTTAATTTTTATTACTTTTGAAAAATAATAAAATTTCCTAAGATTGATTCCATTTCAAATTTGGGCGCACTTCACACATGTATTCTTCATTTTCATGTTTCGGCATTTTCCTTGATTTTCCTAAAGAAACTCCCTCCTCCTTAGGCGTAATTATTACTTTCACCTTGTAATGCCTTAGAAACTTTTTAGTTTAATTAACTTATCTTGGGCGTGCTTCATAACACATAACTTTACCTTCATTTCCCAAGCAATTCCACGCCTTAACAATTTTCCCGTCTTTACTCACCTTGGGCGCATATCACATGTGAAGCCTTCATTTAGACTTAGGCAAATTTTAAAACACCTTCAACACTTGATGGGCGTATCTTGAATCCCACACTTCCATTTCTCACGCCTTAGGAAATTTCTAACCTCTTCACCACCTAATGGGTGCATTTTGGAGTAGCTATTTCCATTTTCATGCCTTAGAAACTTTTGAGTCCTCATTCCACTTGAGCGCATTTGGAAAGTCTTCATTCCATGTTAGGGCGCATTTTACCTAGGGAGCTTTCATTTCCCATGCCTTAGCATCTCCTTGCCTCTTGAGCTGGGCGTATTTTATACTCTCCATTTTTTGATTCTAATGCCTTAGGTGTATTTGATTGGCAACATCAACTTGGGCACCTTTTCATGATTCTACTTTGTTTCTATTGCCTTAGGCGTTTCTCATTCCTTGCTGGAGGTGGGCGCATTTTCAAGGTGGTGTTTTTGTTTTGTAACTTAGGCATTTTCAGCCTACTCCTCCATCATGGGCGCATTTTGCCCCTCAAGCTTTTGTTTTCTTGCCTTAGACAATTTCTCAACACCTTTACTCAACTTGAGCGCATTTAGGAGGGTGTGCTTTTATTTTTCAACACTTGAAGCTTTTCTTCACTCACAACCCTTTGCTGGGCACAAATAGCTTAGGCTACTTTCACTTTGTGCAAAGAAACTTTTCCATTTACCTTTGCTGAAGGTGGGCGCATTTTCATGCTTCTACTTTTATTTTCACGCCTTAGATTTTTTTATGTTTGCTTGATCTCCCTTTAGGCTGGGGCGCATTTGCATGGTGGATCTTTCATCTCATGCCTTAGCATATTTTCCTTTTGCAAGGTGGGCGCATTCTAGAGGTGAAGCTCCCATTTTCAATGCCTTAGAAATTTTATGACTTCTGCACCTCTTCTTGTGCGCATTTTGAAGTGCAAGCTTTCACTTTTGCCTTGTGAGTTTTCAAAAAAAAAATTTCATTCCTCCTTGGGCGCATTTACATGGGTTAGCTTTGATTTCTAACACTTAGAAATTTTTATGCTTGCTCATTTCCCTTTGGGCGCATTTTAGTCTACTTACTTCCATTTTGACTTGAGGGCACCTTCTGATGGTGGAGCTTTTGTTTTATACTTAGAATATTTTGACCTCTTTAGCTTGCCTTCACATTCTATTTTTAGTAAGTCTCTGCTATTTTGACCTCCACAGCCTCGTTTGACTTGAATTTTTTGCCAAGTGGTCCTCATCACTTGATGAACCTATTCACACCTGCCCCTCGTGTTGACCTACTATTTATAGCCCTGTTCTAGAGACGACTTACTATAAATAGTAAGTGCCCAGATTATGCCCAAATTTTACCAATAGATTGCCTAAAGGATGCTGATTGCAGTGGGATACCTTCATTTCTCAAAATTCTATCCTTTTACCCTACTTTTTAGGCATCAAAGATGGAAACCCTAATCTAACTTGCATGTGGCTCAAATGACCTTAGTTTGACTTTTTTTTTTGTCGCCTATTGCTCTGCTCGTGAAATTGAAGTGTTGGGGAGCTGTTGGAGTGAACCTGCTAAAAATAGTAAGTGCCTGGAAAGTGGTCAATTCGATGTCGGATGAGTTTGCATGTCACATTGTCCGAGGGATCTTAGAAAACCCAAAAAAACCCAGAAAATTGGTTCGCATGCGGGCACTGGCTAAAAATTGTAAGTCCCTGAAACTTGATCTTCTCTGCTTGCATGTCACACTGTTCCGAAGCTCTTGAAAAACCCACATGGAATATTCGGACATGCATTGAAAATTACTACATGCAAAACCTAAAAATAGCATCAGAAGGTTGTACCGTGGAACGTCACCATCTTTATTTGCATGTTACACCATCGCGAAGGTCTTGGAAAACCCAAATTCATTCTCCAGTCATGCATTGGAGAATTGTTCGTTTAAACCCTGAAAATAGCCTCTGAAGGCTGAACTGCTAAAAATAGCCAGTTGTCTGAATCTTTTCAAATTTCATGTGTAGGCACCTTGAAGTTTCCCGGATGTGCTGAAGTAGCCAGAATCCCGAAATCTTGAGGAAAAGACCTCGTATTGAGCACTTACTAAAAATAGTAAGTTGTCAGATTTCAATGAAAACTCAGTGGGAACTTGCTAGAAGCTTTTTGAAAGCAATGTCAAGCTCTGCTGCCAATTTACCAGTCTTGATTTAATCTCAATCCAGCCTGAAGAACAAAACCCTAATTTCATAGATTCACTTCAGACTTAGCCAAAATTTCAAATTAGGTCAAATACAAGAACATCCCCAAAAGAACAAAGAAATCAGAAAGAGAGAGAGAGACGCAAAACAAAATCCAAAAGTCCAAATGGAGCAAAAATTGGGGGTCCCCATTTGAATGGGGCGATGTGTGAAAAAAGGTCACAACAGTACTGAGGACTCATTCATCTTTAGTGGTGAATGGGTCCTTTTAGGGTTTCAAAAAACTAATTTTTGGGTCTTGTACTTCAATGTATGCACTCTCAATTCCTAGGTTTTCAGCTCTCGAAAGTCCATAATAAATTATATAGCCTTCTTTTTATGTTCTTGCACTATGAATGACAATTTTGCTTCAATTTTCTTCTCCACTTGATCTTCAACTTGTAAATCTACAAACATAAATTCAAGAGAAGAAAAACTTGTTGATTTTTAGTGAATGGGGGTTTTGCTAAGTCAAACCCCTTGTAGGTAATTAAACCAAATGATGAAATAATGAAAGTGAAGCATGAACATGAAATATGCAATGTTGATACCTTGGAGATCTCTTGAAATATAAATTTACAATCTAACATGTAGTGGCCATGAAGAATGTAGATCTTGATCCTTGAATAACATGTGAAATAATGCTTGCTTGTAGATCCTCAATGCTACATCCACTATCTTAGCTCAACATGTAGGAATACACTATGCCTTAGACATGATGAAATGATATTGAATTTCTACAATAAACTCTTGATAATCTACCTTTAAATTCCTTTAAATTTCTCTTGAAGTGCTCTATAATGCTCTTGTAAAGTATTAGGATGTTCTCTCAAAGTTGCTAGGAGAAACAATGTGAATTAACCCCTTATTTATACTAAATTTAGAGATTAACCCTGAAATTCAAGTAATTCAAGCCGACCTCATATCTGGGTATTAAAATCAGAAGGATCCCAACACAATTAAATTCAAAAATGGGTTTCTGACTCAAGGAGGACCCATTCGCCACTAAAGGCGAATGGGTCCTAGCACAAGTTTCCAAGACCATGCTTCAAGGGGATAAAATAACATAAAAAACCCACCTCAAAAATGTAATGAAAGGGGTGTCCTATGTGGAGAGGACTCATTTTCCATTAAAGTTGAATGGGTCCTAGCAACATTTTTTCAAGACACCAAATTTTCCAAATCAAATGTCATACCATATCATCATTGGGTGTCGAGATAGATCCTTGAAAAGAGGGCTTGAATTTGAAATAAATGGGCCAATTAAACTCAATTAACCACCATTAATTAAGAGGACCCTAGATAAGTGTGAAAGTGTGTTACAACACTTAAATAAGGTACAAATTAAATACATTTTATTAAAAAGGGGCCCAAGATTAAATGTGAATGTGTACAACACATTACAACACTAAACCTAGGAAAAAATAGGTTAATTCAATGATAATTATTCCCAAATTAAGTAAGGAAAAGGGATAATTTTTTCATCACTACATTTTTCCCCCACTTTAGTGAGAGGATGACCCCATGTCAAACTCACACTAAAGTAGACATTCAAGAAACTTAAGTATGTAGCAATAACAAAGATACATAATCATACCCTATAAAAGGCCAAGAGAAATAAAGAAAATCAAAAGGATAAAGCACAACCATCCCAACATGATGTAGAATGGGGTTGTTTGTTTGTAACATATGATGCTCACTCTGGGGTAGTGGAACCTCACTTTATCCACTAGGTGAGTTGTCCAAAATATGTATATACTCACTCTGGGGTAGTGGAACCTTAGTCTATCCACTAGGTGGAAAATAAGAGAATCATATTAGCCTCCCATACCATACCGAAGGTATCCTCCTGACAACTTCGATAAGGCACCACAATGTAATTCTTTTGTAATTTTTTTTGTAATGTCATGCATGTTTTTGCTAAAGGGGATTTTGTTTTGTTCATGTAAGATCTTCTTCTTAGGGAGAATTGTGCCTAATGTCTCCAAGAGAGGACAAGTCAAGGGTGTTAGATCATCACTCATGGGATGCCTCATTCACATCATGCCATGATGGTAGATCGTACACTCTTGGAGGGCATCACATCCAATGAAACCACCAAGAAGAGGACACATCACAAGAAAAAAGAAAAATCATGCCATGAAATTTTGTCAAAATATGTCATTAATGTATGCCCCCACAAATACAATACTAAAGATAACTCAATACATCAGATGCAAGTAAACTTAAGGCATGTTGGTCACATCCCAAGCTTGCTCTTACATATAAATGGAAGGCAGACAACTATCCACAAGTGACAATGACAAGTGGCATATGAGGACAAAGATAAAGATTGACGTAAAGCATCCACCTTGGCGCAAAGTGTCGAACTACCTAACCACTTGCCCCCACTAAGTACAGGACAAGGGTGAGCCATGCAAATTAATATCAATTAGAGGAACTAGGTGCTACAACATAAGGAAGAGCACCACACTCCTTAAGATGTCAAATTTGTTACTGAAATCCTTACATTTGTTAGTAGAATGACCATGAACTTTATGATATGCACAAAATAAACTCTTGTAATAAAATTTATTTCATGTTCTTGGAGGGAGATATATCAAATGATCTTGGAGGAGTCTCGACAAGATACCCTCTTGATCTAAAGTAGAATATGTTCCTTTATTTTAGGATAAAGATATCTCTTGCTTAGTACATGATGTCATACTTACACAAGACTCTTTAGATTATGATATTTGTAATCTCCTTTATAGGAGGGTGTAAAATATAATGAACTCTAATCATTACTAAGACATGTCCTAGGATTTATTTGCGTGATGAGATTAATGTTAAATGAAGACTTATTTTTTTCTTTTGTTTCATTCGAAGGACAATAATCAAGACCACTAAGTGTCTATCAGTTCAAGATGCACTAATGTTAAATTTGGTTTAGGAAAATATTTTGTAAGAGTGTTGATATTGAGTGAAGGCTTGTTTTTTGGTTTGATTTCTATCAAAGGACAATAACCAAGACCACAATTTGTTTCTTGTATGTTATGCTCTATAGGGACATGGATACCTTGTTCTCTAGTACCACATCATTATCCACTATAACCAAGTTGTCTCATAAGCTCATAAGCTCTTCCATAAAGCTTTTACATTTCTTTTGGATTCAGTGGTTGTTCATAATCAACTTCATCAAATTTTGTTGTGTAATTTTCTTGATTTTCTAAAGTAGTTGAGGTGGATGGTTTTGAATTTTGTGTTGAATTTTGTGTCGACATTACCACTTTTTCTTTTCCTTTTTCAAACTCTTTGTTTATGATCTTGTATTCGCCCATGAATGTTGTTGTGAAATCTAAGGAACCCCAATCATCCTCTAATAATTTAGTGACTTCCTCAATTTTCTTCTAATGTTCTTCTTCCTTTGTGATTTCCACTTTTGCCTCCTATTCCAATACTTCTGAAGGATTTCGTCCTTCTTTCTCAACAATCAAATGACTTTGAGGTTGTGGATCAACCTTAAGTGTGTTAAAATGATTCTTATAGACATACTTCATTACATGGTGAAGGGTAGAAGGGAGCTCATTAATCTCATGAATCCATGGTCTAGATGCCTAAGAGGTTATTATATGAAAGATCGCGAGGCATAACATGGACCAGAGTTTGTAATGTTACTTTCCCAACTACAATATGTAATGTGGTGACTCCAAGCGGTTATTTTCCTACGTTATCAAACCCAAGAATAGATAAATAATTAGGTTGAATTTGTATTTTTTCTACTTTAAGCTTATCAGGAAGGTTTATGCTACATACATTAAGGGTTGAGCCATTGTGAACAAGAATTATTTTTATCGCTACTTGATTAACGTGAACTAGCATTGCTACCTTGTTTGAACTAGTGTTAGAAGGAATCGTAGCTTGTTGCAAGGCCTCTTGGAACTTATGCTATGATAACTACATGATACTTGAAGTAGTTCCCATAAAGAAATCTTAGCAGGAGTACTCTTAAGGTGTTCAACAAGATTATATTCCTTTCCATTGTTTAGTGTCAAACAATAGCACTAGGCAAGATTGGACTAGGTAATGGGAGGGATGTTAAGGTGGGTTTTTTGGTTGTGGATTGTTTCTAGTGTTATATGTATGAGAAACAATGTTATAATTCAATTTATGTAAAACACTATCATCATCAGGTTGCCTTTTAGGTGGTTCCAAGATAAGCACAAGTTTATTTTCAGCTTGTGGTTTTTGAGAGGGTGGATAAATGACAAGTTTAGGCTTGAGAGAGTACTTGAAGGGATATCCAATGTGAGTAACCTCAGAAGACTTACCCATACCATCATGATCTCTTAGTGAAGGAGAGTCTAATGTCACTTCATCATCTTCATCTAAGGAAGCCTCATTATTATTATTTTTAATACATGTGTCAATGTTCTCTTTTTCTTCCACCATGATATCTTCCCTAGCAGGAGAGTTGTTAGGAGAGATACAAAATAGATGTTCATGACATTCATAGGTTGGTTCTTTTAAAATAACTTCATCACAAGTGGGGGACTCATCAATGGTTGAGTTATCTTGCTTTTCAATGATGGTATTATCTTGTGCAATAAGGTTTTCCCTAGGGGAAGAGAGACAAATATGAGTCTCATAACTCTCATTGGTTTGATATTCTAACACCAAAATATCTTCATCATAAATAGGAGAGATATTAGGGGAAGACCAAATTTTATTTTCATGATTATCAACCATTGTATTCTCTTTCACTAAAGCATTCTCACAAGCAAGGGATGAATGGAGATTAGGTAAGGTAACGTTTAGAAATGTGTCTATGATCTCATTCTCTTGTGCTATAATATCTTCCAATGTAGGAGAGTTTGTAGAAGAGGAGCTTTCAACATTTTCATGGTTCTCAATGAATCCATCTTCTAACACCGAGATACCTTCATCACATGTAGGAGAGGTATTAGGAGAAGAGGAACTATGACTATCATGATTGTCTATGATTTCATCTTCTTCTATCACATCATTCCCACAAATCAAAGAGATAAGAGGGGTTGTAGGTTTAAGTCAAGCGTTAAAATTTTCTCTCTTGCACTAAGAGACTCTCATAACTAGGAAATGTATTGAATGAATGGCAAACATGCTTATTGACTAACTTTTTCTTTGCAAACTAGGAAAAGACAAATACTTACATTTGTTAAAAAGTAATCTATACAAACTCAAAATGATAAGAGACTTAGAATGTAACACAATGACCTAGAATGAAATGCAATTTTTAGATTCTAAATAATGTAATTTACTGATTACAAAATGCAATAAATTGAAAATGGAATGTTTTAAATGCAATTTTGAATTTTGGCAATGCACTAAATGAAGTAAATTATGCTAGATTTAATGAATTTTATGAAACATGAAATTAGAAAATTGAAGCAAGAAAGTAACAACAGCAAACCAAAGCCTAAAAAAGAGATTGAAAATCCCAAAAAATGCAAATCAGGACCTAATAGGGATTCATTCACTAGTAAGGGTGAATGGGTCCTGGTTAGGTATTTTTGGAATGTTTCTATTGATTTATGAGTAACTTCTAATGCCTTTTAGATGCAAAAAAGCTTAGGTCCATCCTGATCAGGGACTCATTCACTAGTAAAGGTGAATGGGTCCCAAATTAGGGTTTTAAAGAGGTGAAAACTACAAATTTTAAGTTATTTTATGTGCCCATTTTCAAACTACAACTCTTATGACATAAATTTCTAGAATTTGATGACCTAATGCAAGTGAAATGAAGGGTAAATGATGACCTATATAACACCTTTTTAAATGCAATTTTGTTCTGGATTTTGAAATGCAAATTTATATGATCTAAATTATATGCAAAGTGAATGATTTGTTTTTGTATTTTTCAGGTTTAAAGAGTGTAAATGCAATTCTAAAACCCTAGATGAGATGCAAATTTGAATG
>VCHN02000766.1:0-30432 GCA_007115665.2 Sequoiadendron giganteum
GTTCAAGCGGATCGATCCCTTAAGGGTCCAAAGTGCAAAAATGGCTGTGAACTTTAGCATGCTATTATTTGAACACCATGATAGTTAGAAAATTCTTGTTTGATCCTATGGAATCATGTTGGGCCCCTCTACAATAACCTTGCTCATTTTTTTCTATCTTAGAGGCATTTTTCTACGGTGGTGAATTTTCACTCGGGGAAAGAGTTGTCAAATGCAAGTAGTTGAAAGTTGCAAATTGGTGCAACTTTCATTCTGTAGCTCATGTGACCAACCAAACTATTCCAATGCATCTAGGTGGGTACATTTATGCTAGGTATGGTCCTCTTTCACACCTAAACACACAGAATTGCTCTGAGTTATGTTCAATCGGATCGATCCATTAGGGTCCAAAGTGCAAAATGGCTGCGAAATTTAGCATGCTATTATTTGGACACCGTGATGCTTAGAAAATTCTTGTCTGATCCTACAAGATCACATTGGGACCATCTACAATAATATCTCTCGGTTTTTTCTATCTCGAAGGCATTTTCCTATGCTGGCGAATTTTCACTCGGGGAAAAAGGTTGTCAAATGCAAGTAGTTAAAAGTTGCAAAGTGGTGCAACTTTCATTCTATAGCTCATGTGACTAAACAGATCATTCCAACGCATCTGAATAGGTATTTTTACACTAGGCATGGTCCTCTTTCACACCTAAACGTGTGGAATCGCTCCAAGCTACATTTCATCCGGATCGATCCCTTAAGGGTCCAAAGTGCAAAATGGCTGTGAACTTCAACATGCTATTACTCGGACATCGTGATGCTTAGAAACTTCTGCTTTGATCCTATGAGATCATGTTGGGCCCCTCTACAATAACTTTGCTCGGTTTTTGCTATCTCAGAGGATTTTTCCTATGGTGGTGATTTTTCACTCGAGGAAAAAGTTGTCAAATGCAAGTAGTTGAGGCATATTATCAAACAATTCAGTGCCTTTTCTATGGCTTGTCATAGCATTCCATCACCATGCAACCACTTTTCTTTGAGGCATTTTTTCAAAAATTTCAATGGCTTGTCTATGCTATTGCTTACTATTATGCTTTCATAGATTTTTCCAAGCATCCATAACTTGTTCGAAAGCATCTGTTTTAGGATTTTAGCCATAGCAAGAAGGCAATGAACTATTTGATAAAATTTTTTGGTAGACATATATGAAAAATGTCATAGCATAGACAAGGGAATGAACTATTTGAAAAAATGCCTCAAAGAAATGTGGTCTCATGGAATGCCATGACAAGCTAAAGCAATTGGAAGTTGCTCCTAGTTATTAGTTTTGGAATGTGAAGTAATTGCATAACTGCTTAGGTTGACTTTGTCAAAAGCTATATTGTAATTGAAATTTTTTCATCTATCAGCATCTAGTTATTTGTTATGCAATGTGAATTGATGCTTTGAGTTTGAAAGGTGTGCAATGCATGAATAAAAAGTACAAAATCTTTTTCTACGTTTCATTAGGTAAACTATTTATTTTGTTTTCTCTCTATATCTCTATGCTATGGAAATGCCTTTCGATTTCAAAAAGATAGTTTTTATCTCTTGTTATACAATTTTATATGTTTTTTAATCTCTTATTATAAAAAGGAGCAGATATACAATGTTAAAAAGAGTGAAAACACAACTAAATTTATCATTTCAAAGCAATTTTTTTGATGCATTTTTTCAAACAGTTCATTGCCTTCTCTATGCTATTGCTTACTATTATGCTTTTGATATATTTTTTGAAGCATCCATAGCTTGTTCAAAATCACTTGTTTTAGGCTTTTAGCCATAGCAACAAGGTAGTGAATTGTTTGAGAAGATTCTTTGGTAGACATGTATGAAAAATGTGGTAACATAGACAAGGCAGGGAACTATTTGAAAAAATATCTCAAAGAAATTTGGTCTCATAGAATGCCATGATAAGAAAATGCAATTGGCGGCTGCTCCTAGTTATTAGTTATGCAATGTGAATAAATTGCATAACTGCTTAGGTTGACTTTGTTCAAACTATATTGTAATTAAATTTTTGGCATCTATCAGCATCTACTTATTAGTTATGCAAAGTGAAGTAATTCTTTGACTTTGAAAGATGTGCAATGCAATGTAATCAATGACATGAATATAAACTACAAAAGTCCATTTTTTACAATTCATTAGTTAAAATATTTATTGTATTTTCTCTCTATATTTCTATATGCTATGTAAATACCTTGCAATTTTATTTAAAAGGCTTAATAGGCCAGTTAGGTGGTATTTGCAAAATCAAGTTGTGAATGAATGGCAATTAAGAGCAAAATTGGCAAATTGCCATCTTAGAAGTCTAACAAAGGGTGGTTATGGTGGTTGATCGGCTCAAGGGGTAGTTGGAAGGTGGTATCAAGATATATTGTTGTAATACCCCGAGTTGAGGGTTGATTTTGTTCAGTTTCTAATAACAAAATATACTTGAAAACGTTGATCACTGGTTTTCTTTGTTTTCCTGATTTTTCTTTGCCTTGCACAGGCCCATACAAGTCTATCATGACTTGAGGCTTTGGATACTTGATTGCATATGTTTTTACTCTTTTTGCATCTATTATGAAGTTTTAAATCCACCGTTGGTGTGTGTGGGATTAGCAAACTTGGTTACTGCTCTGTTTTCTGTGTTAGGGGTTTTGAGGGCAACACCATGACACATTAGCCAATCCACCTACTATTCTAACCCTGTTGCTTGGTGGATTGGCCTGTACCATGATTAGTTTGGTGTATGAATACTTTGGAGGCCGAGAGAATGAATAAACTCAGTGGGGTGTGAAGTTCTAATGTTGTTCAGGGGTGTTTCCACCATGAAAGTAAGGAACTCAAGTACTGAATCTGAGAAATACTGAAAGGAATGGGATTGTGAGTATCCTTTAAGTTAGGGAAGAGGTATTGTGGGGTGTTTGCACCTTTGGAAGGATTGGGGGAGGTCTGGAGTTATGAGTTTCTTTAAAACCCTTCTTTTTGTGAAGGTTTAGGATGGTTTGTGAGTAGAGGAATAGAACAAGTTCTTGGGGCTCTTAAAATGGGAGAATCCTGAGTTTGGTGAGCATCCCTAAGATTGTTTCAAGTTTCCTTGGTTTGGAGGTGAGTTTGTGAGGGGGTTCCTTTGGAAATTAGGCCTAATTGTGAAGCCTAGAGGGAGGGAGGTGTATTGAAAGTTCATGTTGGTCCAAAAGAGTTACTATTGGTTTTGGCATATGTTGTGTAACCCTGAAAAGGGTATCTTAATCCACCTTTAAATGGTCAGGTGTTTTGGAAAGGTTGGGGAAAATTAGGCTTGGACCGGGTTTTGAGTTTGGTGCAGGAGCACCTACACCACATCATCAATTTTTTTTTATTTGAATACATCAATAGGGAAATGTTAGTGTCTTTAGGTTTATTTTGTCTAATAAGCTTTGAGAGATCAAACATAATGCAAATAAAGGGTGTTTTGTTTCTTAGAAGTCAATTAGAAATCATATAAGTTGTAAAATACTAACAAAGCAACTTTAACACAAACAAATGTAATTAAGGGACCAACTAATCCCAAGGTTGGTTGTGGGAATTGGGGAGAATATGGTTGTTGGAAAATTATTTAAAAATCCTTACCAAGGCTCGAATGAGAGAGTGGAAGAAGTTTTGTAATAATTTTACACAATAAACACCACAGTTTTGAGCAATTTTCTAGAAAAATATTGTTTTCTTGATCTTTTTGAGTGTTGTACGGGCACATATAGGTTCTTCATGGTCTAAGAATTTTAGAGGATGTGTCTATATGTTTTCTAATTCAGTTATTTTTTATTTGGTGTCTTAACTCTTTGCTTGTAGAGAGAACCAACACAAACAGTGACTGTCCCAATGTTGCTGAATCAAGGGTTTGAGGGGAAATTTGTGATGTAACAATCAATCCACCTATTATTTGCTACTGTATCTCGGTGGATTGATTGAAAACATGTTATAATAAGTGTTTCAACTCATTTTGGAATAAGGAGTCATAATTATGTGGTGTTTTTGTGACTGTTCTAAGACTGAACAAGGGTTTTCCAACATGGAAGTGAGGAACCAAAGAGAGGTTTTTAAGAATTAATACCTATAAGGGTCATGTGAGGGTTTGATGAGTCTGTGCAAAATTATTTTGAGGTGTTTGGGGCTTTGGAAGTGTTGAGAGAGGTTTGGAGTTGTATGTTTCTTTAAAACCCTTGATTTTGTGAAGGTTTTGGAGGGTTTCTTGGGTTTTGTGAGTTAGAGGCTCTGTATACACAAACTAATGACAAAATTTGAGGTTTGGAACCATGACCTAAGACTGTCCAAGGTGTTTGGATAGATACCTAAAGTTGGAAGGGTGGTCCCTTTGGAAAAAAAGGGCTAATTGTGAAGCCAAAATTGAAGTAGGTGTGTTGAAAGTCTATGTTGGTCCAAAAGAGAGACCACTAATTCTTTGGTATGTTGTGTAGCCCTGAAAAGGGTATCTCAATCCATCTTGTAATTGTCTAGTGTTTTGGAAAGGTTGGGAGAAATCTGGCTAAAAATGAGTTTTGAGTACTACAAGAATAACCAGTCACAAATGTGAGTTTTGGAAACCTTGATGAATCTGACTTAGGGATTGTTGTCAATTGATTCAATTGTCATTGTATGAATTTTGATGGTCTTTGTAGGGCCTTGGTGGAGTCTTTTTGTTAATTTGCAAGGTTGAGGAGTTGAGACCCTTGAGGGTGGGTTGATGCCTATTAGGCTGAATCATTATGAAGAAGAGTTCTTGATTGAGAATTGACATTTCCATTGTTGTGAGTCTTCTCCACCTTGGCTCTACATCAGAGTGCTACAAGGGTGGATTTTTGGGTAAGGTGTTGAATGAAGAGTTTGGTTTGATGGGGCTTTGAGGTTGTGTAGATTGCTCAAAATAGGTTGTATTAATCTTGTTAGGAGCCCCTTGAAGGCAGGTTGTCAGACTGATTGGGTTTGAGCCTCCTTGCCTCTGCATCAGTGAGGCACAAGTAATTGAAGCATTCCAAAGGATACAAACCACCATGAATGGAGCTTACTTATACAATACGCTTTAGATGGGGCTTATTGAGCATTCCACGGTAATTAATTAAGCATTAGATGTAAACAAAATCCATGCCTACAACATTCAAGCATACAACTTACACGATACGCATGATAACATCATTCAAGAATGGCAGTAACAAAATAAGAGTTTCTTTAATCAAAAATCCGAAAGGCTATACAATGATATATATTGATAAAAGTATATAAATATATCCAAAAAAACCATATAGGCTTAGTACAAAGGAGCCATTTGGACAAAATATCATGTATATATATCAATAGTACAAAACATATGTTCCAAAATGTCACATAGGCATACAAAAAACAACACTAATACATAGTCATTTCCCTCTAGGGGAAGGAAATAGATCCCATGCTGCCTTCGAAATTCGGCTAGATGGAGTAACTGTTGCTTGTCTTGTCTTTCGAACACACCTGCTACTCCTCCTCTCTTCACTCTGGACCTTCAACTGATACAATTAAAAGTAAAGATGTTAAAACATAGAAATTGAATTATGGAATGGCATATAACAAAATATAATCACTTACCGCATACATATAGTCATCATGCACATTTAAAGCATCACCATGTCCACGATCTGGAGTGACAACCACCTGTAGCAACCATGAAGATAGAAATTAAACTACATAAAATTATCGTGAAAATTTTCTATAATAGACCATAAAAGAGAAAATATAATGTCAAATCGACTAATCTATTCCATACCTCTCTCAATGGATCAGAACTGGCTATTGCTGCAGCAACTCCATGGTCCATCGTGCCACCAACATCACCAGGGCTATCTCTTGTCAACAACTGCAAATGAAACAATATCTCAGGTATCATGTTGATATAGGAGAACATAATGTGACACGATCAAGGAATAATTGAATGCAATGTTTGTGTTTCTCATCAATTTTTTAGATTTGTATATACGCAAAATTATGAAAACTAGCTAACATAGATTTACAACCCTATTAATGAATAAAGGCTACTTGAGTGTACGTTGTTTGAGGATATGAATCATGAGGTGTGGAGGAAGAAGGTGCACCAGGAAACTGTTTGAAATCAAGCATGTTATGAGACAAACATTCAAATATAACATTCAACTGTTCAAATGCAATAATAATATCTTTAATACTAGTTGCATACCTGTGGACTCATCATCGAGAATGTATAAGGGTCTGTAGGAATAGAGCATCACTCATGAACAGTGCAACCCTGAAATTTCATCATATCAAAATTCTACTAATTTTATTATTCTTAAATTTCAAAATATATTTTAATAAACAACCTTAAAATAACTTGCTAAATTTTACTCGAGTGTCAATGCCAAATGTATCATTCAGAATATCATCTGTGAAATCCATTGCATCTGCAACTGACGCAAGCTATGTAGCTACATCATGAGCACCCTGATAATCATACGTGCAAACAACACCACAAGTGCCACAATGGTGGGGTGGAGCTCGGGGCCTACACATCTCCTCCACACCAGGCTCTACTAGAGGACTCACACACTGTAAAATGGTTTGGGTGAAGGAGCCAATCGACTTCATTGTGTCCACCTGTACACTGTCCTTAACAATGGAATGAACAACGACATGCTCCACCATGGGTCTACCCAAGGTTCTCAGTGCCAACTGTGGATTACGCCGTGCAACAGGTCTATCGTGTGTGGAGCCCCCACCTCTACCTTGAAAGTCTAAGATGTCAAAATAGTTTGGCATTTTATTGAGGACAAACTCACAATAGAGTTTCCTCAAAAATTATTGCGGCACCTCATGGTTATTGCATGGAGGTTGGTCAAATACCATCCACCACCACTCCCAAAATTTGTTTCTAATTAAATCATGGTGGCACCAATGGATGGGGAACCTCCTACATGCATGGGACAAAGGTTCATTGGATTTTGGGTCTTTAAATAGGGAACACAACTCGGCTTTGCTAGTTTTTAGTTTTTTGACATTTGCATATGACAAACCATTAGCATAAAATTGCTTCATCTCATCTCTCTTAGTTGACCAAAAATTCATTTGCTCGCTCATTTCTCCTACATGAGTTAAAATTGACTTCAATGATTCAGCAATCCCTCTCTTATAAGGGTGGGTTTTGACATGCTCAGTTAATCTTGCAATTAATTGTTGAATGTCTCTTTTATTATTTTCAATTTTATTTTGAATATTTTCTTGTATTCCTTGAGGATGCCTATGAATTGATGGAGGGGTTTCGGATTGTTCTTGTATAGGAGGCTCTTGATGAGGGGGTGATTGTGAATTCTCAATGTTTTGAGGTGGAGATTCATTCCCTGAGAATTAGAATAAAGTTTTATTATAAAAATCTATTTAAAGTTGCATTCCAAATCAAACTCGAAATAAATAGAATAAAAATACACAGCTCTTTGCAATCTTTGACCTCTCTGACGTGTTGACGACATTCTCGTGGAAAATGGAAAGCTAAGGATATAAACAATGGAGGAGATTTGGTGAGCGTGAGTTGCAGACCTGAAATCTTCCTTCTCAAGCTGTGGGTTGAAGACAAAATGAGAGTTCCAAACCCGACTTTTGCATTTTATGTCTAGAAAGCCATTTGGCGCATGCCAAAGGCCTTATTTTGGGGTTTTTTTTATCGTTTTTCAATTTGGCACCTAAATTGTGTCACAGATTGGTGCACTTACCCTATATATTTATATTAAGTATCATATATATTAAATTTTCATATATTTTAATTTATGTTTTACATAAATTTTATATTATATTTATATTAAATAATAAATATTAGATATATAATACATAAAAGGGAATAAAATATAATCAGAAAATATAGAGATTAAAAGAGAGACAGGAGTATAAAGAAATAAAAAATAAGATAGAGAACATGAAAGAGAGGAAATAAGTGGAGAGAGGGAATGAAAGAGAAAAATATAAGAGATATGTCAAATAGAGGAGAGTTGAGAGTCTGTAGTGCCTTGTCACGTTACCCTAAAGGAAGTTGCAATTCACTACTTACGCATGCAAATTTTTTTTTATTAAAGTGTAATAAACATACATGTTCACCTACAATTGACAACAACCTCTAAGGCTACGTAACCAAGATTACTTAAACCCACATATACATCAATATGCGTCCATAGCATCTAATTGAAAATAAGAAAAATGAGTACTTAAACAACATAAAGATACAACATAACATAAAGAGATATACAACCATGCTCCATGTTCATTGACTTAATCAAAAGGTTACAACACTCATTCCCAGAATGAGGCAATAATACAAATGTGTTACAATATACATAAATCCACCTCGAATACAAATGAGGGATAAAATAATATGATACAAACTGAAATAAATACATTGCTTAAATTATAAACAAGAACTACGAGCTCTCCAACTAGATATCTCGCCACCAAGTAGTGAAGATAAAAGGGGGACCCAACATTGTATGGTGCATGTTCCACCCAAACAAGTGTTGCCTGAAGGCCCACCCCCCATGCTAGTAGATAGTAACAACATAACATGGACAAATTCTACAACCACTAACCACAGGTTTACTCATACTGACTCATACTAACACAACCAATCAAATGAACTATAAAAGTCAAACTCAAACATGGTTACATTGCTTCCAGTCATACAATAGATCAAGTATGTTAATAAAACCATACACTTACAAACATGTACCAGTTGTTGTCCTAGACAGAGTGTCATCGCATAGCTTGTCATGAGATCTCCTCTGGGAATCTTCATAGGCTCTAGTAATCCTGGTGACCTCAACCAAATCTGCGCCCCCATACTCACTCATGTGGAATCAAATACCTCTCATAAGGAAAAGGTAGATGAACTTTTCATTCTAGGCCTTCCCACTCATCCTAAGCCTATACGAGCATGTGTGTCTATGAGTGAGGTTAATTTATCTTGTTTAGTGTGAAATGCTACATAATCTTCTAAGTACATTAATTTAGTTGTCACTTGAGTAAACAACCTCTGAATGTTACCTAGTTTACCTCTTTGGGCTCTGGCGCCTAACAGAAGCCACTCTTCTACTTGACAACACACATACAAAACTAAACACCAAGGGAATCCCAAGTGCATACAAACTAGACAAAACAACAACTCCAATTCTAGGAGGCAACATAAAATGAAAGTCACTCCAAACACTTGGAGGCAATAAGAAACAATGCACTACCCAAGGGAGAACATATGGTTGACATAACAAATCAACAACCCCCATCCTCTAAATCCCTTTGGAAGAATTATATACTAAAGACACAATTAACCCGTTTCCCCAATCATGAACGTCGAGGAAATAATCACCTAAGGCAATAGAAAGGAAATAATCTACCTTTGGATATGCTAAATCCATTTCCCTTTCAAATACATTTCACAGTAACAAGAACAATTTCCCTTTCAAAATAGTTGAAATAACTAATTAATTGTCTTTCTAATTACAGACAAAGGAAAGACTAGTTTTAATAAATAAACAATATTCATTGAATACTTTTTAAAATAACATAAATCCCCTACAAATAATCCTTCCAATTTTCAACTAAACATAACACATAATCTCTTTCTAAATAAAATCATTTTTAAAATTAATGCTATTATAAATATAAAAGTATATGGGTATGTGTAGGATCATGATGGGCCAAAAAGTGGCAATATGATGGGTATGTGGCTAATGATTTTTTTTTTACCCAAAATTGATGAAATGAAAAGGATTTCTAGAGGAGATTCTCAGCTTTCCATCAATATAAACTATGCTTTACTTTGAATTTAATAAATAATTATTATTCATTTTCTATTCAATTATGACTAAAGTCTTGATTGATAGGTTGATTGAAAAACATATATAGCTTTCAAACGATAACACATTTTTTAAATCCAAAATATGTGTCACATTCTATGTTTCACATACTATAAGATCAAAAAAGAAAAAAATTAATTTCATGAAGTTTTGACCAAGTTAAGGTGGTCAGACATACAAGTCTTTATACTTTTTAAAAGTTGTAATAAAAAAATTATAATTAATTATTTACTCGGGAAAAAATTACAAAAAAATATGCATCACATCAAGACATAAGTCCTCTACTTGTCTCTAAAGTCTTATAAAAAAATATTATCATTTTAATGTGGTTAGGGTGGTCAGACAGACACCTACTTCTTATTTTTTCCCTGAAATTTAAGTACTACTGTATTGAAGTTTCAAATTTTCACCAAATAGATTTTTTTTCAAATAAACCTTGTAGTTTAGAAACTACATTCAATTTTCTACAAATTCTATTCTTACATATTTTTGAAATAATATAGATAACTTATTCAAATTTTTATGTCAAGTTGGCTAACTCTGATTTTTCTGAAATTTTTGCCACTTAAGGGCCTATTTTTTCCATGATGATCCTACACATACCCATATATTTAATATATATCCATAAATTATTCGTACACAACTATACTTTTTTATATAATTATGTATACATAATAATGATATATATTTATTAAATATATATAATTGATATTTTGCAAATAAATACATATATCTAATATATAATTATATATAAACAATATATATATATATTTACATATACTCATTACATATACATATATATATGTATACATAATGTATATATATAAATATTATATTATATATTAATATCGAATAAGAGAAACAAATAAAAAATGAAATTCCTGTATCTACAAAGGACGGTGAAATCATAAATATAAACTGCTGCAATAATGATTCATCGGACTGTACCTGTAGTACAGCTGGCCTTATTAACCTTGGGGAGGCAACGCTTCCTATGGGGCAACACGTCCCCTATTAGGTGGGCACACTGCCTCATAGGCAGCACAACGCTCCACTCTATGCAAGTGGGTGGTGGTGGATGTATCCACCCCCACCAACCACTTTAAACATAACAGGAAAATTAGAGAAGTTTTACCAAAATATACACCTACAAGTGAAATTGTAAAAATTTCCAGAGAACATCCAAATTCACAGAGGATTTTAAAATAAACTTTTTGATTTGCTACCTCAAATTTAAACACCGGTAAGGAAACTACTAATTTCTTACAAAGGTTTTCAATCAACTCCTAATATCTTTTGGGTTTCTCCAACACAAAATACACAGAGGTTTCACAATTTCCTTTTTACTATAAAGGTTTATTTCCTAAATTCTAAATTTGTTTTCCTCTAGATTTATTTCACAATTTAGGATCTAATAAAATTTCTCAGATAAAATAATTCATATTCATTGGTTTTTACTGTAAATAATATTTTCTAAATTTCTTCACGGCAGTCAGAGAAGCTTTGAATTTCCTCTTTTCTAAAAAAAATAAACTTTCCTTTATAGATGTAACACAATAATTTTCTACATCTATACAATTCCACAATAAATTTTAAACAAAACCAAATACACAAGAAAGGAACCTGTATCAAGAAGATTCTAAAGAATTTAAGTTTTGATGCCGAACCTGTTCCAAAACTTTCACAACTTCTTCCCAGCAAAGCAATATTTCCATAACCAAAATCATATCCAAATCCACAATAAATATAATAAAAACAATTCTTCTAAATTTCCTATAGCTAACCCAATGGATTAAATTTAATTTACTAAATAAATTAAATCAAATTAATTAATTTAAATAAGTAACTTCTATCACAATGTCTAATTTTAATTAAATAAAAATCAATATTATTTAAAGCAATAATTTTAAACATTTATTTCCATAATCAAGAACCCTTCAGAATTAAATAATATTAAAACAAGGCAACCAATGACACAACAAATATGACTGTGACACACTATGGCTAGGGTGTAGACATGACACATGTCACATAGCTACTATGTCTCATTCAACTTAATTGTTGGATTGACATGCTCAAACCCATGAAACCAGGTGGAGTCGATGTCATGTACCTGCAAACCTATAATGAGATAACAAAGATCATACATATAAAAGCAACATAAAATACACACCATGAAGAGGAAATCATGGAATTGTAGGGCGCTCACAAGTGAGTGATGCAATCCCATCCCCTTCACCAATACACTCATCATAATTTGACAATTCCTTATTACTCAAATATCTCATGTAAAATAAACATGTTAAAGCAACAAGTATTTTACTCCAATTAAAGCATATCAAATAAAGCATCAGATAAGATACATCACATCACACAAATAGTTCGTTGCTCAATAAATAGCGATCAAATAACACACATGATAAAGTATGCAAAGTATCATGGTAACTGAAACTAAAACAAAGCAAGGAATGTAGTTTGAACAATAAGCTAAAACGGAGGGGTATTACATCCTCCCCCCTAGGGTCAGGCTTACTCCTGGAAGCCTGCAAACAAGTAGGGATATAATTCCCTCATCCTAGTTGCATCTTCCTAGGTGGATGAAGTATCATCCTTAGGATCCCACTAGACCTTAACTTGATCAATATCTCACCACCGAAGAGTGAGCATTTTTGTGCTTTGTTATAGCCACAGGCTCCAAAGCAAGCTACCCGTTCTCTACCTATAAAAACACAGAGGATTGTAGAGATTTCTTGGCTATAGGAAATTTAGAAGAATTATTTTTATTATATTTGTTGTGGATTTGGATACGATTCTAGTTCTAGAAATATTGATTTGTTGGGAAGAAGCTATGAAAGCTTTGGAAGAGGCTCGACATCAAAACTTCAATTCTTCAGAAGCTTCTTGATACAGGTTCCTTTCTTGTGTATTTGGTTTTGTTTAAAACTTATTTTGGAATTGTATTGTTGTAAATAATTGTTGTGTTAGATCTATAAAGGAAAGTTTATTTTGTTTTAGAAAAGAGGAAATTCAAAGCTTATGTGACTGGCATGAAGAAATTTAGAAAATATTATTTACAGTAAAAACCAATGAATATGAATTATTTTATTTGAGAAATTTTATTAGATCTAAATTGTGAAATAAATCTAGAGGAAAACAAATTTAGATGTTAGAAAATAAACCTTTGTAGTAAAAAGGAAATTGTGAAACCTCTGTGTATTTTGTGGTGGAGAAACCCAGAAGATATTGGGAGTTGATTGAAAACCTATGTAAGAAATTAGTAGTTTCCTTACCAGTGTTTAAATTTGAGTAAGCTAATCAAAAAAATTATTTTAAAATCCTCTATGAATTTGGATGTTCTCTGGAAATTTTTACAATTTCACCTGTAGGTGTATATTTTGGAAAAACTTCTCCAATTTTCCTGTTATGTTGAAATTCATATATATATATATATATATATATATATATATAAATGTTTTATTTATTTAAAATTACAAAAAATTGTCGTTTGTATGGTGTATTTATTTTGGGGAAATGAAATCAAGTTTCGAAAAAAGAAAGTATTCATATTTTATTTTATTTTTTAAACTTATGTTTAAAGGGGTTGGTGGGGGCAGATACATTCCCCATCGCCCACTTGCATAGAGTGGAGCACTACGCTACCTATGAGGCAGTGTCCCCACCTAATAGGGGGACGCATTGCCTCCCCAAGGTTAATAAGGCCGGTTGTACTACTGGTACAGATTGGCGAATCATTATTGCAATAGTTTATATTTATGATTTCACCATCTTTTATAGATACGTGATTTTTTTTTTTAATTTGTTTCTCTTATTTGATATTAATATGTGATATAATATTTATATATATACATTATGTATATATATGTATATGTAATGAGTATATGTAAATATATATATTGTTTATATATAATTATATATTAGATACATGTATTTATTTGCAAAATATCAATTATATATATTTAATAAATATATATATCATAATTATGTATACATAATTATATATACAAATATAGTTGTGTATGCATAATTTATGGATATATATTAAATATATATTTTTATATTTACAATAGAATTAATTTCAAAAATGGTTTTATTTCAAAAGAGATTATGTGTTATGTTTAGTTGGAAATTGGAAGGATTAATTTGTAGAGGATTTATGTTGTTTTTAAATGTATTCAATGAATATTGTTTATTTATTAAAACTAGTCTTTCCTTGCTCTGTAATTAGAAAGGAAATTAATTAGTTATTTCAACTATTTTGAAAGGGCAATTGTTCTTGTTACTGTGAAATGTATTTGAAAGGGAAATGGATTTACCATATCCAAAGGTATATTATTTCCTTGCTATTGCCTTAGGTGATTATTTCTTCGATGTTCATGATTAGGGAAATGGGTTAATTGTGTCTTTAGTATGTAAGTCTTCCAGAGGGATTTAGAGGATGGGGGTTGTCGATTTGTTATGTCAACCATATGTTTTCCCTTGGGTAGTGCAATGTGTCTTGTTGCCTCCAAGTGTTTGGAGTGAGTTTCATTTTATGTTGCCTCCTAGAATTAGAGTGGTTGTTTTGTCTATTTTGTATGCACTTGGAATTCCCTTGGGTTTTGGTTTTGTATGTGTGTTGTCAAGTAGAAGAGTGGATTATGTTAGCTCCAGAGTCCAAAGAGGTAAACTGGGTAACCTTCGGAGGTTGTTTAATCAAGTGATAAGTAAATTAATGTACTTAGAATATTAGGTAGAATTTTGCACTAAACAATATAAATTAACTTCACTCATAGACACAAGTACTCATATAAGCTTGGGATGAGTGGGAAGGCTTGGAATGGAAAGGTCATCTACTTTTTCCTTACAAGAGGTATTTGATTCCGCATGAGTGAGTATGGGGGTCGAGATTCGGTCGAGGTCACCAGGATTACCGGAGCCTATGAAGATTCCCATAGGAGATCTCATGACGAGCTGTGTGATGACACTTTGTCTAGGACAATAGTTGGTACATGTTTGTAAGTGTATGGTTTTATTAACATACTTGATCTAATTTATTTCTGGAAGAAATGTAACCATGTTTGAGTTAGACTTGTATAGTTCATTTGATTGGTTGTGTTAGTATGAGTTAACCTGTGGTTAGTGGTTGTAGAATTTGTCCATGATATGTTGTTACTATCTCATAGCATGGTGGGTGGGCCTTTGGGTACCACTTGTTTGGGTGGAACATGCACCATACACCGTTGGGTCCCCCTTTGATCTTCAGTACTTGGTGGTGAGATATCCAATTGGAGAGCTCACAGTTCCTGTTTATAATTCAAAAGAAATATATTTATTTCAGTTTGTATCATGTTATTTTACCCCTCATTTGTATTCGAGGTGGATTTATGTATATTGTAACACATTTGTATTATTGCCTCATTTTGGGAATGAGTGTTGTAACATTTTGATTAAGTTAATGAACATGGAGTATGGTTGTATATCTCTTTATGTTATGTTGTATCTTTATGTTGTTTAAGTACTCATTTCTTATTTTCAATTAGATTCTATGGATGTATATTGATGTATATGTGGGTTTAAGTAATCTTGATTACATAGCCTTAGATGTTGTTGTCAATTGTAGGTGAACATGTATGTTTATTACACTTTAATAAAAATAAATTGCAAGTGTAAGTAGTGAATTGCAACTTCCTTTAGGGTTACGTGACGGGACATTACACATCCCTCCTCTACCTATCTCTCTCCCTTTCTCTCCATCCCTCACTCTATCTCCTCCTCTCTCTATCTCTCTCCATCTCTCTCTCCCTCACTCCCTCCCTATCTTGCCTCTCTCTATCTCTACCCCTCCATTTATCTTCTCATATCTTTATCTCTCTCTCTATCTCTTGCTATAAGGTCTCTATCTCTCCCTCTCTATATCTCCCTTATTTATCTTTCCCTCTCTGTCTCTTCCTGTTTCCATCTCCAACTATCTAAATCTGTGTCTCTCTATCTATAGCCCATCTCTCTTTGTTTCCCCCTCTCTATATCTCATTATATCTCTATCACTCTATCTCACCATCTATCTCTCTCTATCTCTCTCTATCTCTCTATCTCTCTCTATCTTCATCTCTCCCTCTCCCCCTCCCTCTCTCCATCCCTTTATTTCTCTTCTCCCTCTCCCCCTCTCTCTCCCCCTCTATCTCTACACATTTATCCCTCTCTCTATCCACCAATCTCTCTCCCTCTCTCTCCCTCCCTCTCTCTCCCCCTTTATCTCTACACATGTCTCCCTCACTCTATCCACCAATCTCTCTCCCTCTCATTCACTCTCCCTTTTTCAAGACCTCTAAATCAATATATATTTTCCTCTTAATCTATATCTCTCTATATTTCCTTTTCATCTCACATTCTATCTCAATCTCTCCAACTCTCAATCTCTCTCTACCCCTATATCTATTCCTCTATCTACCTCTCTATTTATATCACTTCTTTTATATATCCTTATATTTCTCTCTTCCTCTCTCTCTCCATCCATAAAATTCTCTCTTCCATCTCTAGATCTATCCCTCTCTCCTCTCTCTTTATTCTCCCTTTCCTCCCCTTCATACCCCTCTTTTTCTCCATCTCTACCTCTATTTTCATCTCCATCTCTTATCTCCTTACCCCCCTCTCTCTCGCTCTTTCACACCTTTTCAATGCATCCATTGCACCCACCCAATGTGTAGGTATTTATAGCATATTTTAATAATTCATTAATGTATAATTTTCTTTTTAACCAATATGCATAAGTTACAATATATAATTTTTATTTAATACAAATTAAATTATATTATTAAAATATATGCTATTTTATAATTTATATTATAATTAATAATTAATAAATTTATAAATAATACAAATAAAACTAACATATAAATATAATATAATATAATTAAAATTATATTATTATTATATAGAATATTCTATACTAAAAATTATTCATTTATATAGTACAAATTAAATAAACATATACAAAATCTAAATATGATTGCAACAAAAAATTTAGATCAACTTTTATATTCGATCTAATAATATTCAAATTATATAAAATTTATACAATTTGAATTTATATTATGTTTTATTTATATTAAAAGTTATTTTCCTCAATATTTTATATTATAATACAATTTATACCATTTTAAATTATAATATATTATATTTATATTAAAAAAATTCTATTTAAAAATAAGTATTTTTAACATTGAAACTAAAAGTAAATAAATTAAGAATATATATTATTTTATTAATAATTTTTTATTGTTTTTAAAATAATAATATAGATCACATTTATGATTTATGATTTAAATTGTTTACCATGTTTTTAAATTTTTTCTAAAGTCAAAATAATTAATTTATTATTGATATCTCTCATCGTTTTTAATATAGATTTACTTATATCTATACCATTTATGTACCCTACTATCATCTCTCTCTATCTAGATATATATCCCACTCTACCCCTCTCTATATATCACTTTCTATATCTTTATCTCTCTATCTCTTCATCTCTCCCTCTCTCATTGTCTCCCTCTTTCTATCTATATTTCTTCCTCTCCCTCTCCCTCTCCCTCACTTCTTCCATCTCTCTCTCACTGTATCTTTTCAAAGTTATATCTATCTCTCTATCTCTCATTTTTAACATTATCTCTCCCCATCACTCCCTCATTCTATTTCTCTCCCTCCCTCTTTTTATCATGTGTCTATTTCTCTCCTTCCCTCTCCCTCCTCTATCTCTCTCTAGCTCATATACACACACAATCCCTATTTTTCCCTCCCTATCTCTATATTTATCTTTATTTTTTATCCCTTTATCTTTCTCTCCCTTTCTCTCTATACCTCCCTCTCTATTACTTATCTATGTCATCTTCTTTCTCTTTTTTCCCTCTATCTCTATATCCATATCTCTCTCTCACTCTCTATTTATATATCATTATCTCTACCTCTCTCTTGATATATCTCTTTATTTCCCTCTCGTTCCTCCTCTCTCTATCTCTTGTAATTCATTTCTCATTGTCTATCTTGATCTCTCTCCCCATCCCTCTCTATCTCTATATATCTCCTTCTCTCCCCCCTTCTCTCTCTCCCCCTCCTTTACCTGTCTCTCTCCCTCTCTCCCTATATCTCTATATATCTCCCTCTCTCCCCCTCTTCTCTCTCCCCTCCTTTACCTTTCTCTCTCCCTCCCCCCCTCCTTTACTTGTCTCTCTATCTTTATCTCTCTCCCCATCCCTCTCTATCTCTATATATCTCCCTCCCTCCCCCCTATCCCTCTCTCTCTCCTTTACTTGTCTCTCTCTCTCCCTCCCTCGTTTATCTTCCTAATTTAGAGGTTTTGTTTTAGTCATATTTGGAACCTTATAAGTGGATGCATAGTTGATTCAAAGTTATCACTTTTCCATTGAGACCTTTGTTGCACAAAAAAATATTTTCTAAATGTCCTACTAATTAATATCATGTGTTGCACAAATGTAAGCAAAAATAAACCAATTGTTTCCTTAATTAACCTTCCACAACCCTTCGGCATACCCATTGCACACCAAGGTGCAATTGCTAGTTACCTTGCATTCATTCTATTCTTATATTGATATTATGACTATTTTTCTTTTCAAGGATTTGAATCTTAGTGGATGGCGTAATCAAAAAACATACAATCATCATCAGAATTGTACTAAACCAAGTGAATTACAACCTTCTAGAATAAGATTAAAACAAAATGTAAATAAAAAATTAGAAGTAATAGCTATTGGACGAGAAATAAATGAGTAGAGATAAGTCCAAAATATTAATGTGCATATATATGCATACGTGCGTGGATGCTGGATAGCCAAGGGGAAGATATTTCCGTAAGATATTTTGACACTCAAGGAATCCATATTAAGCATGTGATCTAATCTTGATCAAACCCTGAAGTTAGATGAAGATATTTATTCTACTTGTGTAGTTTTTATGGGCCTTCCGTTACTTCAGATTTCTTGTTTTACTTTTGCATTTTCATTGGCTGAAAATAGTATCTGTTTTACACGGGAATTGGTAAGATATTATTGAGCTTTTGGGATTTTTGTACATTAAATATCTAAGACGGCTGAAAAGGGGCCAAAATAAAGATAAAGAATTCGATAGTGTAGAACTGTCTACAGAACGTGAGAATTTGTGGGTGATAAGGATCAAATAGTGTAGAATTGTCTACAGAACTTGAGAAGTTTTGGGTGTTATAAATTGTTTATAAAGAGATCATGTCTGAGAGTGAAGAGTATTTATTTGAGCATTCAAGCTGTGACTCGCTCAGATCCCTGATATGCGTAGGGAATGCCCAAACCATGACAGAGAATAGTGAGCAACATGCCAACCTCGTAAGATGAAAGATTAAAGTTTTTTCTGTATTGGTTTCTGCATCTTGTCTATATTTTTATAGAGTTAGCGTTTTATATAGTTGTAATTGTTTTGCTTCGTCTCATAGATTAAAATTCAGCTAATTTAAATTAACACTTATGTATATTTTCACAGTGCTTGGAGGATCCCACATCATCGGAATCATCATGGAGCAATGAAAAACATAGCTTGTATCTTAATTCCATGGAGGAAGCCTTTGTCTCCAGTCTTTATCAGCAAGGCGATTTTACATATCCTTGCAAAAGATGGCAAACAGATAGAGGAGAAATAGCCTCTGTAACTAGCGTGGATTTGAACAATGTATGTATTTTGAGCATTATTATGTGCCCTATGCTTGCACTATTTTTTCTTCTTCTTTGATTGAATAAGGGAATTGGGATGATTTTGGATGTGAACATAAGATAGTGGCCCTAAAAGAGATTGGTGGTGGGTGCATAGGAAGTTGAATCTGGGTTTTCCAATGGTCAAGTAGTATTTGGATTTCCTGAGGAGAGCCAAAGTGAAAGTGAACCAGAAAAGCCTACAATCTATCGTGATGTTCAAAACCACTCAAAAAAGTGTAGATTGAAGAAGATATCCCGCAGTAATGGTTAGTTCTTCCCCCTTGAACAGAAGGTTATGTTGAGAGATTGGTGGATCTCAGTTAATTTTTTTCATGGATATTACCAATTTATTGATCGCATCTGTCATTGTGCCTAGTACATCTTTGGTTATATCTATATGTTGTAGATGAATGCCTGTCATGCTGACATGAATGTCTGACAGTGAAAAGAAACAAGAGGAAATTACATGGAGTCGCAGATCCAGACAGGGAAATAACAGATGTATTCGAAGAAGTGCAGTCTAAGCATAATGATGAAAACTTCAGCGCAAGCAATTTCTATGCAGGGCAAGATCGGTTTGCACATAATAGAACTGTTTCAGTAACAACCAGGAGGATCAGGTATGATCTAGATCAAAAATATTTTATGTCTATTCAGACTGTTGAAAATATTCATACAAATTCTAACTGAGCAAACTGCGTTTTCAGGTCATTCCATCCAAGGAAGATGGCAAGCCATGATAACACTATTTAGTCTGCGGATTGGAAGGCCGACAAAATATCTCCAATTTTATGTTGTGACATTGTAATTGACAAGTTGGGGATTTTTATAATCAGTCAACTAATTGGATGGGATTGCCAGCCTAATTTATTTGACATTTTTGGCATACTCTTGTTATTTATTTTGGAAATATAATGTTTATTTCTTAAATATTAATATTTATAATTGTCAAATTTAAAGTAAAAGAACGAATTTTTCTTGTGTCATTATATTCCACCCCTTATCATTATAGAATGTCTTTTGATATTAATAAAAAAGTCAATACATTTTCAAGTTGTAATCATCCTATTCAAATACATTTTTTACCAATGTATTTGATTTATAAGGAATAGTGCATGTTAGTCCTTGTACTTGTAGGAGGTGTAAATAATGTTTCAATAAGAAATCGAAGGTAATAGCTAAATTTATTATTTTTTTAGTTATATTATTTTTATTAAAAATAATAAATTGTCAAAGTTCTTGTTCATATTTTTACTATTACTTAATTAATGATACACCAATATATATATGTACATGCTTTGAGTATAAGTTTCAATTTTGATTTGTACAAATAATCATTTTAGAATGAATTTTATGCATCTATATATTTTATTAGATGTACAACAATTTTTCAATAGAAAAAGATGTCTCAACTTCTTATACTTGTTATATATACAAGCAAAGCAATATTTATGATATGTTCAAATATAAATTTACATCATTTATTTATAAATTTTAGTGAGTCTTCTCCTCTTATTTTGAATCGGTGTGTAGATATTGTTGTCAGAATTGTGAAAAACACAAGCCACAAGATCAAACAAAGAACAAAGACACCTTCCACACAAGAGATCTGCAAACAATATATGCAATATTCCTCAACAAGGAAAAGGTACAAAATGAACCTCAAGAATCTTCAAGGAAAAAAAAATTCCTCAAAGGTTGAGAGTTCGAGAGAAAAAAAGAGTGATAATACAGTTAGGGTTGAGTGTTATATAGGAGCAACCCTAAATAGTAAAGGGATCAGATCATGACAAGTGTCAAAATCACATGCGATGCTCGACTGAATGAACTAATCATAGCTCACTTCAGTTAACATAGAAAATAACTTAGTTGAATTATTAAAGAACTCCTAAGTTTAACTTAAGTGCATGCGAATTAATTGGACTAATAATTAATTAGAGTAATTAATTATTAGCTAATGCATGATTACTCTAACAATTGTTAAGACTAAATTACATAATTATTTGTTTCAACCTAGTCACATATCCCATGTGATAGACCTTTGTTAGTTTTAGGCTATTTATTTTTATCTCGTAATTATCTATGTTAATAGAGTTCTTATAGGAGGTTTTCTATCATATATAGGACATGAAAACCCTATAAATAAGCATTATGTATTGAATAAAATATAGAATAGAAGTAAGTATTATTTCGTGTGAAAAAATTTCTATTTGGTTGGCCCAAATCTCTAATATGGTATCAAAGAAATATTTGTTGTTAGGTCATTCAGATATATCTTTTATAATTTTGGATCCTCCTATGTAGATTTCATCAAGTTTATTGTGAGGTAGAGACACATAAGTCTCCCTATCAATGATATTAGTTTGCAGGAAAGCCATGGTAGGGGAAAGTTTTAGAATGTGTATGCAAAGATAAGGGATTCACTAGACAAGAGTGTGTATTCTCTTTACAGTGTAATTGAATTCGAGTTGAGTATTTGTTGCAATGTTGACCAATATTGGTGTAGGAGTGGCAGTATTTTCTAAGGATACCTACTAATGAATATTTCCAACATTTATAAAGTAGTTATAATTTTACGATGTCACTTGAAAATTCATCCTTAAGTATTTGGTGAATGTTTAGAGCTTTTCTAGTCATGGGATATGATGGTTAGAGTACCTATTCTTTTGTTCATAATTTGAATTGATTATTTATAATACCCTACAATTTATTGACAAAAAACTTGGTATTATACAACTCAATAAAAAATTTATATGAGTAAAGATCCATGGCCTACTCAAAGTACTCATCCTCAAAGGCCTTGTTAGCCTTTTTCACTAGATCTTGGGCCATTTTGCATTACTTTCAGATTTGATAATTTTATTTCTCGGTACTTAAAAGAGAAAGTGGTAGGTATAAGTTGTTGGAAGAATGAAGAAGAATCCTCTAGTGTGTTTCCAGTGATGCCAACATTGATTGGTCTAGTTGTTTTGTCAATCTAGAAAAGTTATATCTATGTTATTTTGATATGGTAATTTGGTCTGAAAATTCTCTCAATAGAAGATCACTTCATAAGATTTTAATATGATGATCAGGAATATTTATTGCATCTCTGGACAAGTTTTCAGTGGTTTTTGTTGAAAGGAATGAAATTTATGAATGATAGTGTTCAACTTACAGTACTTTGCTTAGTATTTATCATATTGGCATAAGTTTTCTTCTGATCGACATAGATATGTCATGTGCACTTCATTGGTGTCTTAAAGAGTTTCTTATTAGGTCCAGGCTGACCTAATTTATGCTTTGCACATTTTTTTTGGTGAGAAGGTGTTCTAAGATTAGGCTGACAAGCTACATATTTTTATTAAGTATGTGTACATCTAATTAGGCCAGCCTAATTGATGTATGAAGATGTAATAGTGTATATATATGCGATATACTTTTGTATTAAGGAAAAAAGAGATAGAGATAGATGTGTGTGTAGTGTGTGACAAGTGAAAAAGTAATAAGCAGTGATGATCGTCTATTGTACGAAGTTGCATACTCTTAATGTATTTTTTGTGTACCTACGAACTGAAGCAGTATTTTATATTCCAAAGCCTAATTGGAATGAAACTCAACACATGAAAGGTGTATTTCATCAGCTCATCATTTTGGAAATGAGCCACACTCCCTTTTGTATTTACTTGAGGTTGTGAGCCTTGCAAGGATAGTGAATCCGAGCAATGTGCCCTGTAATATCTTATAATCAATTATAACACATTGTGAGCCAAACCTCACCGTGGTTTTTCCCATTTTGGGTTTTCCATGTAAAAATGTTGGTGTTCATTTGTTATGTAGTGTTATGCTTCCTTTCATGTTCTTGTTTATAGTTGCAGTTAAATTTGTTTTGATAATTGAATGAAAAATAATTAAATAGTTTGGTAAAATATTGAATCACCCCCCCTCTCAGTATTTTGGGTGTTCAACAATTGGTATCAAAGCTTGGTTCCTTTGGAAAAGTTTAACAGCTTAAGGAAGATCTTGAAGTTTAAACACATGGCTTACAAAAATTATCATGTTCCTCTGGAAGAGATCTCTTCAACTGAATAACCCCATGTTGCTCTTAAAGACCTGAATAAAAATGATGATGAGAAAGTAACATTGAAAGAAAACTTGCAAGAAGAAAATGAATGCATCAAAAAATTAAGAGAGAAAATCAAGAAGCTCAAAGAAAGGCATAGATAAGTTAGTGATCAATTGAAGAAAGCTAATGAAGACATCATCGGACTGAAGGTGCAAGTGGAAGAAAATAAAAGAAAAGAATTGAAGAATATCAGAAAGCTAAAATTTAGAATAAAATTGATGAATGCACAAACCTTAAATAAGAAGTGGTAACTCTAAGATTTGACTTGGAGAAAGCAAGAGCTCATGAAGAAAAATTCAAATCAAATACTACAATGCTTGATGAGTTGATCACATTTCATAAACCAGTTAAGGATAAAGGTGTTCTAGGACTTGAAGAAGGACAAAGCTCAAAGGAAAATCAGATTCCCAACAAAGTTGACAATCAAAGGAAGAATCAAGGTATTAATAAATAGTTCAAGAACCAAAGAAGTAACACCAGAAGGATTCCTATTCGAGAACCTAATGCTCAAAGGTACATTTATTTTAATGGAATTTGTTTCTCATGCAATAAATTTGGTCATAGGGCAATAGAATGTAGGAGTAGAATGAATCAAAATGTTGGATTCTTTGTTGGACAATTTTTTTCTTCCAAAAATTTGGACATAGAGCTACTGAGTGAGAAATTCAGATAATGATGAATAGATTCAATACTCATAGAATGGCTCAATATTTCAAAGGCTATTGTTATATGTGTTATTCTTTTGGATGTAAAGTTAACAAGTGCAAATCAAGGATAAATGCAAAATAGTTTTTTTAGAGAAATGTTGTGTGTTACACGTGCAAAAAACTAGGGCATACCTCAAAATTCTACAAAAGAAAAAATGGGAAGAAACTTGATCCAGAACAAAAGAATAGATCTACAAACAAAGTTGATCCTACCAAAGTGAGAAATAAAATGGAGAAGATTTGGAAGAAAAAAGAAGAACCTGATAATAAGGATGAATCAAAATGCATTTGTACCAATATTTGGTGCAGATAATTCCAAAAATTGAACCCAACAGTGGCTTCAAGGGGAGTAGATACATAGATATCTAACAAATCAAGAAAACATAAAGTGAAATATCAAGTTGAATTAAATAACTTTTACTACTCAAAAGAAAGCAAGAGTGAGTTGAAGCAAGGTGAAGTTGATTCAATTTACTTGGCATCAAACCCTAGTTTCATCAAAGTATTGAAAGAGGTATTTACAATTATCAATACTCTATTGGTTTGAATTAGAAGCATTTCTCATAAGAACATTCAGAAGAATTAAGGAAAGTTGGCCACACCAACTGGATTTGAGACCTTTGAGAGATCCTGACCTAGCTTCAAAATATTTTCATGAAAGGTCTATGAAATGGACCCTATGGATGCATTTTCATAAATCACAAGAATTTTTTTTCCTACTAAAGATACCAGGGTCTACATTCACACAAAACTGGAAGAATTTGACCACCAAGAACTCATGAATGAGTGGGAAAATGAATTCTCAAAAGATGGTTACTCTGTGAAACCAAAATATGAAAACCTAGTATGAAAGAAGCTAGATGTATGGAATAGATTCCCAGACTTTTGTGGTGAGATGTTCACAAAATTTGTGAGGATGGCACTTAGCAGAGTGCACAATAAATTTGTATGGACAAGCATTGGTGGAGTGATTACTAAAGAATTGATTAGGGATGTAACTATTCTTTGTGGCATTAGACCTATACCAATGCTGAAAGTTGTAAAGAGCAAAGTGGTAAGTAAGTTGGTTGGTGCCACATATGATGGAAGGATGATAACTATAAAGCCTATCACAAACCCAACTGTGAGGTCTGCTACTATTATGATTGGTCAAAAAATATATTTAACAAATCGAGGCAATTTTGTGTTAGCTACGATAATTCATACTGCACATGAAATGGTGGTTAATGGAAGGGATTATGACTTGTGTGAGTTTCTTTGGCAATAACTTATGGATAACCTGAACCAAACTAAAGCAAAGAAATATCCTTTCAATTTTGGCTCACTATTGGTCTATTTATTATTTTACTTCTTGAGAGAGCTACCTGGAAAGCAAAATATTATATGGGATCACAACAGACTAGTAGCACATCAAATTTTTAAATATATGCATAATCTTGGAGACTAAAACGTACAAATTAATGCTCTTACTGCATTCTTTGCAATATTCCAAAATAATATGTATGAGAGAGATAGAGTTCCAACAAGCCTAGTGAAGAAATATGTAAAAGACATAACCTTTCTTCTAACTACTGATGAATGTATCATTGAAGCAGTAGAATCGAGGACTCTATGGATGATCCCTCTTGGATATGAACTTGAAGAACAATTAGTTAAAGGACTGATTGAAATGTTGTTGAATATTCCTAAGGACCCTACTTAGCCTCGGCATGGCACTTATGAAGAATATTCTATTGAAGTGCATTTGGAGACTTCAACACCCCAAAGGACTAAAAGGGTGAAAACAAATGTTGAGGCATACTTCAATCTACATTTTCTATCTAAGGATGATGTCAATAAGTTGAGGGGGTCCTTTAAAATGAAAGAAGGGGTAGATTAGTTTATATCCCCTTCAAGCCTAGGAGATCAAGAAGAGCATCTTCCACCACTTCCTCTACATTACCAACAACTCCCAGTGCAGTTGCTATAGTGAAAGGAAAGTAGGTAGTGCATAGTTCTCCTGCAGTTAATGCAATTTCCCCCTCCAGACCCAACACTAGGGCCTCTAAGAAAAGGGATGAACCCCTTGTTGTACCACCTACCACCCTCGGAAGGAGAGTGAAGCAAAAAGCTAATAGGAAAAGAAAGATAAGTGATGCAGTCCAAGAAGAAATAGAACTTGGAATAGAAGAAGAGAGTCAATTGAAGAGAAAAAAGAGAGGCAACACCTCCACAAGCAATGAAAAAATTGAAACCAAAGATAAGGTTGAAATTTTATCTGATGATGAAGAGACAAAAGATTAATTAGAAGCGCTAAAAATCCATGTGCATGAAAAGAAGAAGGATGAAATCACGTCAAGACCTATGGAGAACAAGCCCAAATCTTCTCTAGTAAGAGATAATTCTCCTTTAGATATGGCAACCCTAGTTAATAACATGATTGATTCTAAGGACTTGTAGCTACAACTAGATTATTTGATGAAGTTGATAAAAATAATAAAGAAATAATTATAGATGCTATTGTTCAATATATGGCTATCTTTAATGAGTCTATGGAATCTATAAGGAAGAAGGTGACTGATAATGTGTGGGAAGCATTAGTTCATAGAAGGCATGAAGCTATAACCATTGAAGACAAATTTAAGTCTGATGCCTTGAACACATATAGTTCCTCCATGTCCAAGGAAGATTCTACTTCCCTGCTCAAAGAATGTTCCCAATTGTTTAGGGTAAAACAAAAAGTCGGTACCCTAATGACTAAAGAGAATGAAAGTAGAGAGAAAATGAGGAAAGAAATGCTTGAAATAGTTATAAAAATGGGAAAGAATTATGGGATGAAAAGTATTTCATCTCATAGTACTCAAGCATGGGAGCCTACCAATATTATGAAAATAGTTGATCATACTGTTATGGAAAATGTTGGTGAAACACATTTTTTTGGAGCCATATGTTCCTCTGAATGATACAAAAGAAATAACTAGTAAACATTATGAAGATCAACAAAAAGGTGACACCGAAAGTAATCCAAGAGAACAAAATGATGATATCGAAAATAGAGAAGAAGAAGACAAGAATGGAAATGAAAGAAATAAAGGTGAAAAGAAAGATGATGGTAGAGATGATGAGGATAAGAAGGAAGAAGAAAATAGAGATAAGTCTTTAGGAGAATCCTCTAGAAAATAAGAAGAAGATGAAAAGAAAGAAGAAATCAAGAAAGATACTAAGGTTGGAAGAAGTGAAGAAAAGATGTCAAAATTTATTGAGCTTTCAAAGTGTAGACACGTAAAATATACATGCACCTCATCCTAATTTAACTAACACTAGTTTGTCCTAAATCATCTCCTTTACTAATCAATTTAATTGAATAATCTTTATTAGATTAAATTCATCATATTTCATCTCTTAATTAAATAATCATTTTATTTAATTAATCTTATAGTCCCTCTTTTAATTAAATAATTCGCTTTATTTAACTAATATCTCAAGTCATCTCCTTTAAATTAAATAAATTAATCTTTATTTGATTTAATCTAACACCACTCTCTTTAATTAAATAAATCAAAATTATTTAATTAAAATCTAAATCCATTATTCTTCTCAACTTTGATTTATTTAAATCCTAAAATCTAAATCAAATTGTCAAATCAGCTAAATTCTATCTAAATTAATCAACTCCTGATTAATGTTAATCCTAATCCATCAAATCCTCTAGATTTTGCAGCTTTCTCATGAATATCATTTTAATTGATTTATTAAATCTTCAATTAACTTCAAAAAGGCATCAATGTTGGAATTTTCTACAAGTTTAAAAAATCCCTCCAAAAGGGTTTGTACATCCAACAAGGCATTTAAACCTCTTACATGTCCTTTTTCCTTGAGCCAAGTGGCATTTAATTCATCCTTCATCTCCCTCCAACAAGTCAACTTTCAAATTTTAGATTTGAATCTAATAGCATTTATCATGCACATTGACCAAAATTTGCTCCACCTCCTTCCATTAGCATCTTGACAAGTGGCACAATGTCATCAATCCATCTTTAATCCCACATTCATCCTATTCTTCAATCCTCCATCCTTCTTTATTATAAATAGAGGCCTCCTCTATTGCATTTGATCATCCACAATCATGTAAGATTACCATGCTCATTTAGATCCACAATCTTAGGTATTTTCATCCATTTTCATCCACATTTCATCTTTCATAGCTAGGTTATGGAGGATTCTCATCAAAGATCATTAAAACTTGCAAGGAATTGAGAAAGGGCTATTTTCCACATCAAAATAGCACCAATCCCCCCATGGGATTGAGAGTTTGAGCATTTAAATAGGATTTAATAGCTTTTTTTATTGTGTTCTTCACATTATTTCTTGTTTTCATGTTTCAAATGAATCTCATGGGGAATGGTGTTTCTAAATTCCATATTGGACTAATTGTGTGTTTTTTCTTTGTGTTTGTGCAGGTCTAGGATCACCATTCACATTTTGGCTCTAGAAGGAGGGAAAATCTAGATAAAACTAACACGTTTTTCTAGAAATTTCATTTTTTTTGTTGATTTTTTGTGTCTATAGGGAACTCCACTGCTATTAGTCCAACAACACAATATAGCACCGCTGCAAACTCCAAACTACACCATTGGAGTCTTCCCACCAAAAAAAAATGAATTTCAAACTTCGACACTGACCATCCAAATCACAAACTTCATCGTTGGACCAAATTGTGCCACAATTGTGCTCACTATTTTTGTATAGAGCATTGTTGTCAGTCCCAAGCGGCGCTATATAGCGCTGCTAACTTCTCCAAACTGCACCACAATCACGTATTACACTGCTGAGGTTGGGTAAAAAGGAAGATTTCAGTTTATTTTCAGCATGTGGTTTTTGCGTTTTGGTTATTTTGACTTCTAACTAGTTTGTGGTCTTTATTTTTGTAGTATTAACTAGTTTTTTGCAAGTTGACTTGATCAAAGGTGAAGGAAGGAAACGAAGACCAAGAGTTCTCTATGTTATCATTATCTCATTGTATCAAGTGTTTTTAAACACTTGAGGGAAAAATTATAATTCTCTTTCTAAGGATTTGTCATTTTCTTGCTTTTTAGGACTCAATAAATTTTGTTTGGGCTTAAAAGAACAAAAAGGGATTTAAAAAGAACCATAGGCAGCTCACTAGATTTTGTTTTGGGACTTAATAAATGAACAAACAAATCTCACACTGCCAAGTTGGTGCTTAAAAATAATTTATATCATTGCTTTGTGGATAAAAAGAACATGTGTAATCTTTGTTTTGTAATCTTTTTTTACAAGGTAATATCACTAAAAAGATGCATACACTTCTCTCATGCCCCACGACGATCTTCAGAACCAAAAGTCTTTTTGTGATATTAGGTTGTATAAGTGATTACCTCCACAGTTCAATTTGGATTCTTAAAATTGAACAAACCTTGCGAGTGTGAAGAAAATGTATTGTGTGTGCTCCTGGACCTAAATGCGGTAGGTGGTCAAACTACAAATACACTTCTTTTCTTTTCTTCATGTTTAGAGAGCCTACCTTGGTGGCACAAAGTACTCATCCCAAGGGAACGACTCAAACTGGTAACGGGCTAAACACCAAGCTACTCCCAACCGGTGTATATATTCAAATGTTGAGGAAATCTCATCATTATAGGAACTACTACGGATAAGTAGGTGATACTCTTTATATGAGTTGATCTTGCCTCTTGTGTGGATTTCTAAATGGGTGCCTTGATTAAAATCCAAAATTGTGTAAAAGTTAAAAACCCTATCTATTTGTTAATGCAAGAACGATTGTTCTAAACTCATCCCAGGGTATGTGCAGGATCATGATGGGCTAAAAAGTGGCAATATGTAAGTCATATGATGGCCCATGAGGCTAACGACTTTTTTGAAATCCAAAATTGATGAAACGAAAAGGGTTTTTAAAGGAGATTATTAGCTTTCCACCAATATAAATTATGCTTTACTTTGAATTTAATAAATTATTATTATTCATTTTCTATTTGAATTATGACTAAACTCTTGATTGA